>JAOTRI020092981.1:0-15339 GCA_028564885.2 Zoanthus sanctaehelenae | reverse complement strand
AGATCATTTTCATCTAGTTTGAATTGAATTGACCTAGTTTGAAACCATTTTAAACTAAAATTCATTTTAAACTACAATGCATGTATAAAAAAAGCTGGTATTGGAAATGCTAATATCCCTCCAAACTCTCCTCAACACTACAGAGCTTGCTAAGATACCACCACCAATTCAGTGTTTCCATTTGAGGTTAATGCGATTTGATGTAAAGGTCCAGTACATGCCCAGCAAACATCAGTTAATTGCTGATACATTGTCACGAGCCCCAGTTGAAAACCTTGAAAAAAATGATAGTCAGCTGTTTGAAGAGTTAGAAAATTTTGCATCCCAGGCAGTGCATGTACTTCCAGCGATAACTAAGCGACTGAAGGGATATACAAGCAGCCCAAATTGGTGAGGAAGAATGCGCCCAAATTAGGTGTTATTCTCTACATGGCTGGCCAACCTGTATGCCACACCAGCCCCTACTATGCCCATACTGAGAAAAAAGAGCTCATCTTACCCTCATTGATGATCTACTCATGTTCGTCCAGTGCATTGTCATCCCCCAATCCATGAGACTCAAGCCTGCACCTCTGTCTGGTGGCCAGGAGTCTCTACACACATTGAGAATATACAGTAGCACCTGTGCCAAAAAATGCCCAGAACTAAAAGAGCCGCTTACATGTATGTCAGCCTCTTTCTCGTAAAGCCTCTGGGAAAGAGTGGCTGCCAACCTCTTTGACTTAGACCCAAAAATATTTTTGATTGTTGTTGATTTTTACTCACAATGGTTAGAACTAAAGAGACTGAAGGACCAGCCTTCTTCCAATATATCATCTTAAAGCAAATTTCCTTCATTTTGGAAAAAGACTGCAGATGCCGATGAAGATCCAGAAAACGTAAATGATGACCGTAGGACACTAGGATGTAAGTTTACAGGATGAGAGCCTTGAGATAACAGATTTGTTTTTTGATGATCTGTGATTCGAGTGCAATAATACAACTGTATCTCGCATCAGCCACAGGAATGTTGTTATTGTTAATGACCAGAAAGGTGTTATCTTGAATATTTAATATGGTTGGAGGAAAATTATGCAAATTTCCTTCATCTTGAAAAAAATCTGTAGAAGACTGTAAAGATCTATCATAATTGAAGTTTTTGGGTGTAGGAGGAGACGAAAGAAGTAAATCCTTTTGATTTAGTGTGTGAAGTTTTCGTAGACCAGCTCTGCAACCTCGTCGTGTATGTTTGATTTTTGAGATCCCAAGCTGAGTCAGCGAACACCATAAATTTGGAAGCAGAAGATTATTTTGTAGACCAGAAGAAAGACCCACCAAAGTTAATCATGTATATGTTAGAGACATGGAAATCTAACCTAGAAGCGATTATCTGAGCCCATAAAACAGGAATAAATGAGATAAAAATTTAGCGGAAGAGTTTGCGTGTGCTGCCGGTGAAGCGCTCAACCAACATACTTTTGATGTCATCATTTCTTAATGGACTGTATTATTTAATTTGTACCTGTGTCAAGGAGATTTTGTAAAAGTTTGATATTCGTATGTTTATTACAAGTTACATGCAGTATGAGAGATTATATTTATTTTGTTTAATATGTTTTCTATCCTTATGATAAAGACAAGATGCTCTTTGAGATTTTTTGGGATTGATAGATGTTGTTAATAAAGTATGTGTTTTCTTCTACAATTCAGAGCCTCTACCACCAGTTACACCTCCACCCCAGCCGGTAAGCATGTCATGACTGTACATGTATATTGTTTTTATATTACTAAGTCTTCAACAGTGAAGGTGACACTAAATTGTTGTTTTTGGAGCATAAATATAACTCTTAAAATATATATTTATGGTTTCACTTGATATTCCTTGATTTTCCTGTCACCCAAATTTTTTTAGATGCATTTTGAGATTAAGTAAAAAGCTCAATATTGTAACTGTAAAACTACCAGTTAGAGATATACACTTGATAGGATTTTAATGATGCTACAAATTTATATATATACTTTTTCCATGTTATGAAACCTCTGTGCATGGATGTGTATCAAAGAAGTAAATGTATTTTTTGTTAGATTATTACCTAGTGCTCCCTTAAGATTAATTTAAAGGATTTGCCTCCCTTCACGTAATGCAGCCAAATATTAAAATCAAGTCAAATAAAATAGTAATTCAATTCAAGTATTTTAGTTTAAAGGCAGTATACACGTATGCAAGGAAAATGAATGTCTAAAAAACGAAGCTCTACAGTAATGAATAATACTTTATTTATTGTCAATTGCAAAGGAAGTGGTTGCGCATTCTTCCTAGCCAGAGGCTAGTGTTTAATTGCCCGACGGCTCAGATCGTGGCGTGAAAGTCGAATTTGCTGAGGGAGGAAAACCGGAGTACCCGGAAAAAACCCCTCGGAATCAAATTGAGATCAACGTATCTCAGCCCACATGCCGAGCCCAGGTATATATCGAACCCAGGTCGTAGAGGTGGGAGGCACGACTGATGACCACTATGCCAACCTGACTCCCCAAAATGAAGGCCTGTTATTTTAATTGTAAGTTTATGGGATTTTTGTTTTGTACTCAGATTAGGCAAGCCTTATTTAAATAAAAGACGCCATTGATTTTGACTCAGTTGGTGTGTGTATGTGGATTGGCCTAGGCTGCAAATATACAGTGTAGTGTTTAAGTGATTATAAATAATCACCTCAATCTGTCTTTTGGTAATATTTATTTTTAGTGCAATTTTAATGTGATATACTGTATGTCAATCATAGGGATATAGTGGATGAGAAAACATACATAGTAAATATTGTAGTTCTTTCAATAGAAAAGTATAAGGAGTGGAATGATTTTACAAGTTAATCATTAATTAGCTGTAACTGTTTGCCTTTTGTCAGGAGCATGTCTAGTTATGTCTCTTAATATATAAGATATCAATCTGAATGTTGAAAATTTTTCTACAAAACAAAATCATATTTACTGTTAGTACTAGTTTAAGACCTACAAACACATGCCATTGCAACAATGTTGATCTACATATCTGTGAAATGGCTGCTCACATTCTAGTCCACCATATTAGTTCTAGTTTCAGTCCCCTGCGCAATGTGGTATGCTGCTAACCACAATTGTAACATCTTCTCTTTTATCAAAAACAAGTGAATGTTCTCAAATGCAAAAGGTTTTAGAAACGTTAACATAAATGTTGCTTATAACACAAAATTCATGGTTGTGGCTCCTGCTTTCACCGGTGTTTTACAGGTCTGCAGGTTTGCACTTTCCAATGCTTCTTGTGCTGGAGGTAAACAATGTTCTTGCGAATTTGGTGATGACTCTGGGAACTTTTAAAGTGTTATGCCTTTTGAGACTTTGGTATCTTAGGAGTCTGTACAATGCTTAGCTTGTACTGTCAGGACATATATATGTCTTCCATTTCTCCATTATAGATCACCGTCAATCTCCATGACATACTGTAAGACCGTGGTGTCACTTTAGCATTGCAGATTCCTCATTTACATTTGTCTCGTTCAGGTTGCATACGAATGGTTGGCCTATTTCTAGGTCTGGAAGTTTTTTGGAGCCAGTATCATAGTATTTGTTTGATTGTCGATCTTCTCTTGTAAGCAAGCCTTGTTTCAACTTCTGCTTGCACTTCAGGACTTATGAGATGAGTAGCACTAGGCAGTGTTGTTTGGTTCGTCTTGACATTAACCTCTGGGTAGGGCTGCTGTATATTCCTTCTGACGGAGTGTTTTTGTAGGCCAAATATCCTGGTGAGATTGCTGCTTTCTTTTGAAGTGACTTGGCTGTCTTGACTTGGCTGCTTTCAGTAACCTGTTCCTCTGTGCATGATACTGTACATTAATAATGTATAGTGTTCAAATTGCCATTCATGAGCAAATTTGGTGAACTACAGTCAAACTGTGGACCGTTTTCGGTGTAACCTTTATTGAGGATACCATAGCTACCAAAATGCTGTTTTGTTTTTTGAACTACTGTTCCTGATGCTATGCTTAGAACTCAGTTCATCTACTTCCCAAAATCCACTAACGGCATCCACAGTTAACAGGTAGTCTCAACCATTGAAGCAATACAGGTCTCGAGCGACCGTACTCCACGGGCGTGTGGGAAGTTCGTGCGTCAAAAGTGCCTCTTTCTGTTGAGTATATACAGCACAGATACTGCAATGGCTGACAGTGTCTTTGATTTGCTGGTTTATCCCTGGCCAAAAAAGTACTTCTGTTGCGTGCCTAAGGCATGCCTGTTCTCCCCGATTGCATGTACGAATGCACTGAATCATCTCTCAGATGAAATAATGACCCGGTCACCTTTGTATAGCACGCCATTTTGGACAGCAATTTCATCACAACAGTTCCAGTATTCTGTTATCTTTGGAACCACTTCCTGTTTTCTTTCGGGACAACCTCTTAAAACTATTGTCTTGAGAGTCTGTAATTGCTTTTATCTCTCAGTTAGTTGCTGTATATTTTGAAAGCCATCTCTTGAGATTCTCAAGTCTTCTGCAGCATTGACTTGTTCAAGGCATACATGGCAGACTTCTTCATGATCAGTTTGGAGCTGGTTTCTAGGAGGATGAACTTTGGAAGAGATGCTCTTGAGGTAGTATCATTATCTGCTTGGTACACCTCTGCTCCCTTCTTATAAACAACGTTCAAGTTGAACTTTTGCAGTCGCAGTAGCATTCCTTGAAGTCTCTTTGGTGCTGGCATTAGTGGGTTTGTGAATATTGTTTCAAGTGGTTAGTGGTCGGTGTGTGTAATTACAAGTCTATAGATATGTTGGGTGATTTTAATGGATATGTTGGTAAACGGATTAAAGGTTATGAGGGTGTACCTGGAGGAAATGGAATTGAGGTAGAGATATGTGGAAGGAAAATATTGTTAGAATTTTGTGATGAAAAGGAGAACTTGTGTGTGGCAAACACATGGCTTAGGAAAGGGGAGAAGAGGAAAGTGACGTACAGTGCAGGGGAAAATAGGACAGAGATTGACTTTGTACTGGTGGGAAAGGGAAATAGAAAGTATTTGAGAGATGTAAAGGTCATTCCAGGTGAGCTTCAGCACTGGCTGGTGGTCACAGATCTGGTTAAGAAGAAAGTGAAGAAGGTGGTGAAAATGGAAGTGATTGAAAGAAGGAAGGTTTAGAAACTGAAGGAAGATGATAAAAGGGCAGGATTTGAAGGAAAAGTAAGAGAGCTGGTAAGCCCTGATTCACTGGACTTACGAAAGTGTTTTGGGGAAGGTGTTTTGAAGGCTTATGACGAAGTATGTGGGAAGAAAAATGGAAGGAGAGATCAAGGGGACACATGGTGGTGGAACAAGGATGTGAAAGATGCGATAACAAGAAAAAAATAATCACATAAGGTGATGTATAGAAATGGGACTGAGGTAAACAAGGGCAGATATAAGGTAATGAAGAATCGGGCAAAAAAGGTAGTATGGAATGCATTGAAGAAGGTAGCGGTACGAGAACTGAGGGAGCTTAGTAAGCATGCTTTAGAGGTAGAGATAAATGGCTGAATTTCAGTGAGAAAGACAGAGGGAAACTCTGGAAAGAGCACATGGAAAGACTTATGAATGAAGAGAATGAATGGGAAGGGCCAGTTGAAAGGGTTAGTTCAGAAGAAGTGTTGACGGCAATAAGAGAAATTAAAATGGGAAAGCTGCTCGACCCTCAGCAGTAAGTGTTGAAATGATAGCAGCAAGTGGAGAGATTGGGATTGGTGTGATGGTGGAGCTGTGTCAATGTGTTTTGGATGGAAATGGGTGGTGGTTAAATCGGGAATTGAAGAAGAAGAAGAAGAAGACTTAATTTGCACTCTTAGAAATAATTAATTACAAGTATCTAACAATTTATTTGCTTAAAGTACGAGTGTTATAGTAGCTATTTTTAGGGGAAAGGGGATACAATGAATTGTGAGGCATATAGGGGAGTGAAGTTGCTAGAGCATGCAGCGAAAATTGTAGAAAAGGTGCTAAAAAAGAGATGCAATTGGTTTTATGCCTGGGAAAGGAACGGTAAATGCATTGTTTATTTTGTTTACAAAAAGAGTACTTAGAGAAAGGGAAAAAGTTTTATATGTGTTTCATTGGCCTGGAAAAGGCATTTAACAGAGTCCAGAGGAAGGTAGTTGAGTGGGCAATGAGGAGGAGAGGTGTACCAGAGGTAATGGTGTGAGCAGTGATGAGTCTGTATGAAGGTGCAAAAACAAGAGTTATAAATGGGCAAGAGATGTCTGAGGAGTTTGAGGTGAAAGTTGGTGTGCACCAGGGATCCGTGTTGTTGCCATTGGTTTTTTGCCATTTTAGTTGATGTAGTTACGAAGAGTGTGAGAATGTATTTGATGAGTGAGATGTATGTGAATGACTTAGTTTTGATGAGCGAAACGATGGAGGGACTGAAAGAGAAAGTTTGGAAATGGAAGGAGGCATTCGAGAGGAAGAAGCTGAAGGTGAACCTCGGGAAGACAATAGTGTTAGTGAGTGGTGCAGAAGGTGAAGTAATCATAAGTTAGATAGATCAATGTGATATTTGTGGGAAGCGAGTAATGGCAAATTCAGTGTTGTGTGTGAGGTGTGGTAAATGGATACATGGTAGATGTGATAGAGTAAAGAGAGTGACCCCGACGTTGGGGAGAAATTTTGTCTGTGGAAGATGCAAGAAACAAGCTAATGGATTAGTGGTACTGGTGGAAGAGTTGTGAGGAAAGGTGGAAATAGTGAAAAGTGTTTGTTATTTAGGGGATAGAGTGAATGCAAATGGAGTGAGATGGTATAGGCATATGTTGCTTCACTTATGAGTAGTGACTCTAATGCTTTCTTTAAATTATATTCTTTTTCCCTAAATAATCTAGCACGAGCATGGTTATCTTAACATCATGTTTTACATGAACAGATTAACCATCTCAAAAGTATGCATATTAACATCCAATGTATGGCTATGACATCATAACAATAAGCGAGAGCTGGCTCAAAAATAATCAGCTTCTGTTAGATCACGTGACTATTCCAGGGTACGTGCATGCATTCAATCGCAGGGACAAGAAGAGAGTTGGCGGAGTAAGCATGTATATCAGAGATACCATTGAGTTTAAGAGACGTACTGACTGATAATGAAAAAAGCGTTCCCGAACATGGAACATCTGTGGTCAGAGGTCGCAACAAACACAGCAAGCTATTGTTGGGCATGGTCTACAGGTCGGAGGCAGTTATGTTGTTCGCTGACTGGCTCGAAAACTTGAAGCGAAATTACTATTTCATGGGAGGTTATGTTAATGGTAACCGGCGATGTTAATCTAAATCTGTTTTGTTCCTCAAAGCCCTCGATACGGAAGTACCTGGATGTCCTTGAAAGCCTGAACCTTACTCAGCATGTCACAAAGCAACACGGACTACTCTGTGCTCAAAAACACTGATAGATCATATAACAACCAACATGCCTGGAAGGGCGAGTCATTGCGATGTCTTGCCTTGCCCTCTCATCAGCGACCATGGTGTGCCATATGCATGTGTAAATGTGAGGGTGACCCGGTTTATCCCCAAATATAAGTTTATTCGGGAGTGTAACCTGTACATGGAGACTTTTGCTAAAGATATCGAAGCTCTCCCTCTAAGTCTAGTGTACCATACTGATGATCCAGAAGCTTAAGTAGATATACTAAGTTCTCTCGTCATTGTATGTATTGGCCGCCATGCTCCACTGATGTGAACCAAAGTCACCTGCCCTCCTGCGCCCTGGATGAAGGAGAATTAGACATCCAGCAGTTACTGCGGGAATGGCATACCTTGTGCACTAAAGTGCACTTTGAAAAATTATGGACCTCTACAGAGACAAACGACAGGAGCTCAAATCAAAGATCAAAAAGACTAAGCGGAATTTATTTTCAAAGGCGCTGTCTTCAAACAAACCAAAGAGGTCTGGAAAACCATTCATAAAATTCTCCACCCTAGCCTGCAACCTTTAAGGCATGATCCTGATGATCTCGATCAACACTTTGCTTTAACAGCTGTGCGTGTAACCGGCTGTTCGCCCACTACAGTGGAGGACATCAACAAATTTGTTGAGTCTGACCCTGACAATAGTGGTGCGTCCTTTTCTCTCAATACGGTTACTGCTGGACAGGTTCTTAAGGAATTTAAGCTACTGAGATCAGACTGTTCTTGTGGACCCGACAGCATTCCTGTGAAGTTTGTTAAGGCCATTGCAGATCACTTAGTTTCACCCCTCATGCATATACTGAATAACTGTATTTCAAATAACATGTTTCCTGCCGCCTGGAAAATCGCTAGAATTAGTCCTATACCTAAATGTGCGGAGGCCAAGACTAACAACAACCTTAGGCCAATATCTATATCACCTGTACTATCAAAGATCTACGAGGGCCTTGTTCTTGTTCAGGTGCTGAATTTTATTACTCTCAAAGAGACTGTTAGTGCATACCAAAAAGAGCACAACACAACAATAGCACTACTCGGTATCAGAGATGATATTGTGCGGCCAATGAAGCACGGTGAAATCACTATGGCTATTTTAGCGGACTTCTAGAAGGCTTTTGATACCGTTGCTTTCGAGGTTGTCCTTAAGAAACTTGGGTTCTCTATGTCATTCCTACTCTTTGTCACAGACTACTTAACTGGCAGAAAACAATTCGTACAAATCGATGACAGAACTTCGAGTGTGGTCGATGTGAAGTTTGGTGTACCACAAGGGTCAGTGCTTGGCCCGATGTTATTTAATCTATATACAAATGACCTTTCGGATTATTGGGTGAGTAAAGTGTCATCAATATGCCGATGACACTACGTTCTGTGTGCACGGCCAACCATCTGACATCACGGACTGTCAAGAATGTCTTAGTGAGACTATTAGATATCTGTCCTTGTGGTGGAAGGAGTGTAACCTGTCACTCAATCCTACCAAGGCGAAGATGATGTTGTTCTCCACGCCTCAGATAGCGCGAGTTCCTGCGGTGGATGGACATGCGCATGAGAGGGTCACTTGCACAAGGCTTCTTGGGATCACTTGCGCAAGGCTTCTTGGGATCACTTGCACAAGGCTTCTTGGGATCACTTGCACAAGGCTTCTTGGGATCACTTGCACAAGGCTACTTGGGATCACTTGCACAAGGCTACTTGGGATCACTTGCACAAGGCTTCTTGGGATCACTTGCACAAGGCTACTTGGAATCACTTGCACAAGGCTACTTGGGATCACTTGCACAAGGCTACTTGGGATCACTTGCTCAAGGCTACTTGGGATCACTTGCACAAGGCTTCTTGGGATCACTTGCACAAGGCTACTCGGGATCACTTGCACAAGGCTACTTGGGACTGAGATGCAACAGAATCTGAAGTAGGAGGTGGACGTTAATGTCAAGATAGCTAGTTGCTATTCTACTCTATCGATATATTAAGGAGATTAAAGAACATTGATCCTTTCAATGTGGGGAAGGAACTTGCTGAATGCCTTATCTTATCTACTGTAAGTTAGACTACAACATTACAGTCACTTATCCAGTTCCAGAATACCTCATTAAGAGGTTCCAGCATGTTCAACTCGCGGCGGGTGGATTTGTATACAGTAGGTTTGTGGAACTGACATTGTCAGATTTAGTTGGCTGCCAATGAAAGAAGGACAGGATTTCCTTTTATCTAAATTAAGGTTTAAGGTATTGCACTCTGACGCCACAATGGCCCCAACATTTAAAATTAGAGTATTATATACCTACAAGAACTCTACGCACTGCCAGCCAGTACAAACTAGAAATAACCCACACTTGGGACACAGCGCATCTAAGGTTTTTAATTCCCTTCCACTTTGCATGTGCTTATGTCTAGATCTACATCAGTTCAATCGTGGCGCCAAGAAATCTTTTGAAGCTGATACTTCCAATAGTTTGTAATATGCTTAATATGACTTATTTTTTAAACTTTTTATCTTAGTAATTTTATACATAATTACTATTCTTATGTATTCATTTAACTTTTTGTAATATAGTTTAGTATAGATATTTATATATTTTTAGCCATGTTGTAACTTAGCATTATTATTATTATTATTATTATTATTATTATTATTATTATTAAACAAGTCTGTTAAATTCCAAATTTAAATGGTTCTGCTGTAGTTGCCCGAGTTTAATAACAATCTGGCCTGCAGTTTTGTGAGGTTGCTGCAATGAATTATGAAACAACATATCACTCGTATAACATGTTTCTTACAGGAACAAATTTTTCTTCAAGTTTGTTTCAAATTATCTCAGGTTTCTTGAGTTAGTCCTCAGTAAGCTGAACGTGCTTCAAATTTTTTTTGCACCCATTATACTTTTTAGTGTTGCTACTTGGACTTGCTTACTCTTTTAAACAAGATCTGTCGTGATAACATAATCTTCGTAAACTTCTCTGAAAATCTTTCAATTATTTGATAAATCTTGGTCAGTACAATTCATTGGGTCAGGCGCAGGTATATGGTAAGTTGCCGTGTTTGATTCAGCCGCAACAAGTGAATAAACACGCTGCCAGATTTTATCCCAAAGATTCTCAAAATTTATAACAAGCTTTTTTTTATACAAACAAACAATTATTCCATAAGCACATGTTGGATATGAGATGGTAGATAGACAACGAGCCGCGTAGTGCCGAGTTGCTATAATCACCTCATATCCAACAAGGGCGAGTGGAAAAGTTGTTTTATTAAAAATGCCCCCAAGACAAAACTTCTCGACTTTAATTTGTAAGAAGAAATAGGATGTTACAAAGTAACAGTAATTTCCAGTTTTACTCATTTCCTAGCATGTCACATGTCTATAAAAAACTTAATTGTCAAACCTGTGCACATTGGCATTGTTCTGAATGAATTATAAAACTATAACAAGTCTAGTCTGTCAAATTTACACTGTTTTAATAAATGAAAAATATATCTTTAAATGTTTAGACTCAATTTTGACCCGCTAAAACTATTGTCAATTTGTTTATTGGTACCGTGTGCTAAGTTTCCCATCTTGTCAGATGTATAAAAACTTTTTAGGCATGCATTAAATTCCTCTTAATTCATTTTCCCAATTTGAATTTGTTCCCGGGAGTCAAAAGCTAGTCTTAAAAGAATAGTGAAAGCAACTAATTAACTTGATTAACTTGTAAATTGTCTCAACTTGTATTGTGAAAATTGTTTTGATTTGACTAACATGGATGCTTAAATTGTCAAAATAAAGTTTTCAAATTTTTACCTTGAAATATTTTCATGCCATACTTATTGTGGCTGTCTGATGTCGCGTGTTAAATAGTTCAATGGCTTAGTTCTCGTTCAGCTCTAATGTGAAGCGGTTTTCACCAGCCACCATCGCTTCTTGAGGAAATATTTTTAGCTCTCTTTAAAGCGGACATGCATACATGTATGTACACTTATTATATTAATTTTTTTGTAGATTATTGTATTTTGGCTGATATGCCATAATAACTACTGTAAGCCAATAAAAAGTCTTGAATACCATTATTCTAGCATTGATCCAGCTTTTAGTAATGCTGATTATATTGAACCTTTTCATTTTAGGTTGGACCGCCAGGAGATAAGGGTCCACCAGGAGAACAAGTAAGTTTCGTGTTATGGTAACTTGAACTAATTATAAATGCAATGTATTTTGAAGTACCTACAATCCTGGCAAAAAGTTAATGAAACACCTAATGTTCACAAAATGCAAACTTTTAGTAAAACCCCACCCCCTACACAATGTTGGTATATAATAAAGTCAAAATTGGGCTCAAAGCTAGGGAATTATGTAATGTTCAAAAAAATGTTTGTTTCCGTTCTGTATTCCAACATTGTGAGGGGGAGAGGGGGTTACAAGCGATGAAATCGTATATCTTGAAGGGTGTTTCATTATTTTGCCACGATTGTAGCGAGCAAGCACTTCTATCAGAGAAGGAAGTGTTCACACATAATGTAAAGATATTAGGTTTTCTTGAAGTTTACTTGAACATATAAAGATTTTGGTGGTAAAGGTTTTTGTTGATATTGAAAAACAATCGTGTAAAATCACAGGTAGCCAGGGCTATTTTTATGACTAATTTATCATTGAAAAAAACAGACAACTGTTTTTAAAGACATGTTTCGGCATGCTTATCCCATCATCAGTAATGAAAAGTAATACGTGTTACTAGTATAAATACAAAATATGAATAAATTTTTACAGTATGAGATAATACATTGTAATACAATGAAACAGATATTAAAGAGTTAAGAAGGTATTGAAGTGATGTAACTGTTAAGGTCAGGTTTATTTTTATTTATATAAAAGGCTTCTTTAAGTTTACGATCAATATAGCGCTATTCGCTGAGTCCAAGATACTAAAACAAGAAGGTGTGTACATTTCCTTGCATGACAGAAATTGTGAAAAATGTTTAAAAATATGTGAGTCTTTATGGTGTACTGTATACTCTTTAATCCAAGTAGAAAAATGGCGACTGGTTTCACCAATATAACAGGAATTACATTCCTCACAAGTAAATTGATATACCACCATGGATTTTACAGCATCAAGAGTTCGATCTTTAAAACTAAACATATTATTGATTTTGAAAGTAGTAAAAACTAATTACTCGTGGTACTGTGGTACCACGAGTCAACGTTTGGATTCCATTTCTTTTTCTTTTTTTTTCTTCGTGTCGCGATTAGCGATTCGGTCCAGTGACTGCCATATTTGGGATTTGTCCCCGGTCGCACGCGGTCAATGCCTCTGGCGGTGATATAAGTCGGAACACCCCACTTCTTTTTTTCTTTTTCATCGTACCACGAGTAAAGGCTTAACGAGCCTCTTGTCATGAGAAGGATTCGTTCGTGCCGATCTTGCAACCGGCATGAAGTCGAGTCGGTCTGGGTTCATTTTCTGATCGGTCTAATGTAAACGTAAATAAAGAAACATATAGCTACCAATACAAACTCAGATCGGTTCGAGTCCGTTCTGATCTCATTTAAACAGCGCCATAATTTCTCCACTCCATGAAACAAAAACACACTTCAGACTTAAGCTTGTGATTTGAATTAACAAGGTAATCTTGCTATATTTAAGATAAACAAAAAATCGTAAAATCATCAATTTTGACGCAAAGTTCTCAAGTTTGTTATCCAAAGGAATTAATTGAATTGCACATTCCGATTTGGATGCAAGCTGTACCCTGATCTCGGAGCAGACACTGAGACACAGGTTTCAAAGTGAAAGTAAAGAATACACAATATACTAGTTTGATTAATATTAAGCGAGTGATGCCATAGTCAAGAAGCCATCCACATGATTGAAATTGGCCATTGTTTTATTGCTAATATATATTTGGTTACTTGATAGTAAAAACGGCTAATTTCAACCATGTGGCCGAATGGCTTCTTGACAACGGCAATATCAATAGACGTCATATTCTGTCAGTCTATACCGTACTGTAGAATTTTTCAAAGGTGACGTACAAGTTTTGAAAAGAACTCATTCTGAAGGTATTGAAATTGCTTATTTAAATGTTTACTTCGGTGTCTTTTTGCAATAACAGGCGAGAATATTTCATGGAAACGATCATTTCCGGTTTCTTGTCGGTTGCGTACTAGTGAATGGACGGAGCCGAATAATTGTTTCTGATGCCGATATAAAGAGTTATAACGTATCAAGTTTAATTGAAAAAAGAGCTGTGTAATCCAGGTCAATATTTTTTTCTATCAGTAATGAACATTGAGCAATTTAAAGCCGTGAGAATTGTTCATTTCAACACAAGATTTATCCAAAATCTGTAAAACTGTAATATATTCGAGTTTATCAATGTCAATGTGCATATTATACTGATTATAGTAAAACTTTAAAAGAAGTGTTTCCACTTACCCGTTTACAGGTATAGTTGAGAGTTTACCTCTATCTCCTTCCCAGTTCGTAGTTATTTCGGTTACTTTGATGAAGTACTCTCGTCCGAAGTCGAGATAACAAACAAAAAGTTAAGATTTCAATTGTTTAGTAAGTTTCCACGAAACGAAAACGTAATAAACAACATTTTCTGGGAAATTACTGCCTGTCCAGTTGCAAAGAGAAAATGAGCTATTTCTTGAAGATGGGTTGTGAGTTCTAAAAGAATACTTTGAGTGAATTTTTTCAAAAAGATTTGAATGCGATACGTTTATAAACTATATGCATTTTTTACATAAGTATAAAATTAGTGTAAAATGATATGTAAGGTAAGCATTCTGTAATGGTGGAATATCCCAACCCCTCCCCGCTTAGTAAGTTTCACTAGATCCAGTACTCCCGTTTTTTCACGGTAGCAGAGCGTACAGGTCTTGTAAACTGAAGGTTTCTTTATAGAGTATGGCGATGAATAATGCTGTTCAGCTTTTTGAGGGAAACTTGTCGGTTATTACGAGACCTGTTCCTCATATACAGTCTGCCCAAGATGTGGTTGTCAAAATAACTAACTCTGGGATTAGTGGGACGGATTTGAAATTGGTTGATGGCACGCTGCCATGTGCAAAGTCTGTCATTCTTGGTCATGAAATTGTTGGGATTGTAAAGGAAGTTGGCTCGGCCGTGAGGCATATTGCAGTGGGAGATAGGTAAGAATAGCTGATTGCTTTGCTGAACGTATTGTTTTCTATCCAGATTGTGAAAATGATTGCATTTGCATATCGTGATAAGTAAATATAAGTTAATTTTGATAATGCCATTTATACATAATACATAAGTTATTTGGGGAAGCGAATATGCTCTTTCTACGTTTTTGCAAGTTGTATGTTTAGTTTTTAAAGATCTGACTCCCGCGGCTATTGAAATCATTCTGTGCAAAAATGTTTTGCAAAACGACTCCATGCAACTTTCAAAATAGCACATTTTAAAAACATTAAAACTATTCAAAGCGTACTATAGTCATATAAAAAAACATGTGCACCATTAAAGAAAGAAAGTGTATACTTTGAATAACTATAGAATACCCTGTCACTATGGTTGATATAATTTGGCACATTTGAATTAATAAGAGAACTATGAATGAACAAGATTAATCATGTCATTTAAGACAATTGCGGGGTATTGTATAGTTGTGGTGAGGTTAAAGAAGTCAATCAATCTTTATTGTCATACAACTTAAGAGTAAACATGCACACTGGCTGCAAATGCCATCTTGTTTCGATGACAAAAGGAGTATACTCATTACAACTGAGTACCCCATAACTCAGTCTATGGCAAGCCGATTGAAGCAATATTCAATTCAAGGACTTATTCACATTCATAGAAAGAATTAAGAGAAAAATATCATATATAAGCCCTTGGCGGGATTCAAACCCCACATCTTCGGTTTACTAGTCCGACGTGTTAA
>JAOTRI020092970.1:0-15342 GCA_028564885.2 Zoanthus sanctaehelenae | reverse complement strand
TAAAAAGATAACATACCGTGAAAAAAAGTAGAATCCGTATATTTGACATATTAAACTACAAGAAACAGTAAAAAAAATTTATGTCATATGCACTTTAAAAGTCAAATTCCTAATCAGTTTTACCTGCTGTTTAGGTTCACGACAGAAGCATGGTATGGAACACAGATCTCGTGGAGACGTTAGAGCTTCAGAACTTGATGGCGAATGCAGCCCTTACGATGATCGCGGCAGAGGATAGGAAGGAGAGCAGAGGCGCTCACGCCAGAGAGGATTTTAAGGTTTCGTACTTAAGAAATAAATACATGTTCTCTGTCCCTTAGTAGTCTGGTGAAAAGTTAGGGAAAGGTTTTGACGAGTTCTAAAGCACATCAGTGATAACACAGAGGCAGTCGTAGACTTTCACCTGCTCTAGAATTTTCACAATATTTTCCGGGATTTTTACCACGCTATGAAGACACGGATTACGTGTTTTATTTATTTTTTAATTATTTTTCGTCTTAGCAAAGAAAAAGACTAATTTTCAAAAGCGCTCACCTCCTTGTTGTAGCTACACCTGATATCAGCGGTAGCTACTTTTTCATGAGTTTGTGTAAGAGTATAAGTGGTGTAACTAATAACCACAGCCGGGTACCCTAGTAGACATGCATTGAGCTGTAGGAATCACGCAGGGTACCCCAAAAGACGCAAGAATTTTGTTGCTATAGCTTCACATAGTCCAGGACTACCTTTTTTTAAAATGCCATAATATTAAATTTTCAACCTCGAATATTGAGTTTCTAGTTTTCTGATTGTTTCACTCAATCTAGGTTATCAGCTCATATACCGAATGACTATATATGGAAACTAACTAACAATGTACGTTATCAACTTATTAAAACGTTTTTGTCATTTTCAATAAATTTAATAAAACAAATATTCCATTCGCGCTTGTTAAATATGAGATGATTAAAGCCAACTCGGTGCTACGCTCCTCGTTGGCTATTTACTATCTCGTATCCGTCGCGCGCTCTTCAGTGGAATAATTATTAAATATACATCCTGTATTGTTCTATATGGAAAACTCCGATTGGAGATGACCGTTAAACGTATATCTCCATTTAATTGACTTTAAAATAATGTTACACTTATTTGTTTAGAACTAGCGAGTTTTGTCTTGTTTTTCACTCAGTTTTATCGTTGTTTGTTATTTTGCTAAAATATTCGAATGTAATCAGCTGAAATATTGTGTTTTGTGCAGACACGAATTGATGAATATGACTATAGCAAACCAATCGAGGGACAGACTAAGAAGCCAGCGGAAGAACATTGGAGAAAGCACACACTTTGCTGGGTAGATGACAACGGAAAGGTTGGTGGGAGAGTTGGGTGATGTTCCATTAAAAAGGTTTACATAAGCCTTTAGTTAGCTTTTTGCATTTTTTGCTTGTTTTCATAGCAGTAGATTTTGGGACTGATTGTCCTAGTTCGTTAGAATTTACTGAGTGCCATTGATAAGCGATGGTGAACTGTGGATTCCGCCAGAAGTATAATTGGATTCAAAAACTTCTTGGTACTCTTTTTGTTAGGAAACAATTAGCCCGAATAAATATTATCACATGTTGACTTATTAGTTCATGAAACTTGTCTTTGCCGCCACAAAAGACTGGAGCTAACAAAAATTTACATTAGAATCAAAGGTATCTTGTGTCAGGGAGCTGTTGTATCTTGACTGTTTGTTCTTTGATTTTAATACACTGTGCATATGTGCTGATTTACCGAAGTCATTTACCGAACACCGAAGTATTGAACGTCTTTCATTGGTAGCCGAATAAGAGCATTCTTAATGATCATTTTAAAACGATTGCATGAGTGCGCCTGCCGAACTTGAGACGATCGAAAATCGATTGTACTATTGTCTACGCCTGACGTCCTGATTCCCCAACTATCCCGATAGTTCTCCACGAGCTAAAAATGGTGTATAAGGTATTTTCACACTCGTGCGCAGTGTGTATGTTTCTCTGTTTTGGCAGGCTACAGGTCTATAGCCCTAACAAGGCAATGAGAAATAAACATTGCATATAACTATGAAAATATTTTATCAGTAGAATAAACACCTTCTATCCTTGTAACCGTGATATTTGTATGACCTGTGGTCCGCCAAAGCAGTGGAAAATGCACTCTGCGCATTAGTGTGAAAATACCTTACAGACTGAAACGTTTAACCAAGTTTTGATTTTGTTTTGTGTAGGTGACACTGGAGTACCGGCCTGTGATTGACCACACGCTCGATGAGAAAGATTGCAGCTGGGTTCCTCCTGCTGTTCGCTCCTATTAAATCTCTGGGATTGTTGATTGTAAAATAAACTGAACCTAACATTCTTGATCAGCGACTTTTTCATTCGGCATTATGTTGAGATGTTTTGAACGCAAAGTTGTAATTAGTTCAAACCAGTAATCCATGAGGCCGAGAGGTCTAATTGTTTTAGTATAAACCTACTAATCGGTCAAAAAAGGATATACCAATTAAATTAACGATGAAACCTCTGATATGATTAGCACAATGGGACTCATTACTATTTTGATCCGCCATCTTTTCTCTACTAGTAGGCTATCACAAGGATACCTCTAGTAGAGTAGCCAATCAGAATGCAGAGCACGTGTTTGACCGTTAGCAAGTTTTTAGTAATGTTGTTTATCGCGTGGTTTGACGGCCTTCAGCAAGTCTTCTTCAGGTTATCGGCCGATAGCAACACTAGTTACTCAACTTTTCTTCTAGTTTTAAGCAAGTCCACATCCTAGCTCGAAACAATTTATGAAAAACGAAATTCAGCCCATGGTGATAATGTAAATAATTTTGTTACATGTAACGTAAAACTTGATATTCCAGGATAATGGATAATGACGACTCTGGATTGCAAGTGGTAAATTCCAGGTTCTAAAAAATTCTAGGTACTTTTTTTCAGGTACAGGATCCTAAGTACTAAGTTCCATGTACTAAATTTCAGGTGCTAAATTCCAGGAACTACATTACAGTTACTGGATACCAGGCACTGGATTTTAGCTACTGGATACCAGGTACTGGATTCCAGGTACTAAATTCCCGGAACTGCATTCCAAGTACGAGATTCTAGATTTTACTTTAGTAGGTTTTGGATTCTGAAAGTCCAGTTTCTGTAGAATTTAGGGTGCGAAATATTTATTAAGCGTTGTGAAGATACGGTATGGAACAGCAGGCAGTTTATGTTTTAACCTTGCGATGTAAATTCAAAATAATTACAATAGATTTAATAGATACGTACCTGCCGGTGAGAAAGTTAAACAGCTCTATCATATATTTGACTTGTAAGAAAGTTGTTTAGTTATCGTGGTTTCGTCTTGTAAACTTAGTTTGGAATTAGGTAATAAAACTGTAATAAAACATGAAAGTTCGCACATGTTTGCTGTTTATTGAAGCGTTTACTCTCTCTTCCTTAAAACTATTATACAGGGTTCTTTCCAAAGTAAGCAACACTGAATAGAAGGCTGTTTATACCTATGTACATTACGAGGGTGTGTCTACATACCTATGTACATTATGAGGGTGTGTCTACATACCTATGTACATTATGAGGGTGTGTCTACATACCTATGTACATTATGAGGGTGTGTCTATATACCTATGTACATTATGAGGGTGTGTCTATATATCTATGTACATTATGAGGGTGTGTCTATATACCTATGTACATTATGAGGGTGTGCTATTATGTCTGTGCAACATGAGGGAGTGTCTATATACCTATGTACATTATGAGGGTGTGTCTATATACCTATGTACATTATGAGGGTGTGTCTATATACCTATGTACATTATGAGGGTGTGTATATATACCTATGTACATTATGAGGGTGTGTATATACCTATGTATGTACATTATGAGGGTGTGCTATTATGTCTGCAACATGAGGGAGTGTCAAGGTCTATGTACATTAGAGGATATTACACGGTTGCCCGAAGATAAAAAATTATTGCCACAAGAAAACAAAATTCATATCTTCAAGCCGCTGTGTGATGTTGTTTTTATTTTATAGACACGAGTGTTTTTCGGAGGGAAATTACCGAAATTACGTCATCGATAGCCTCGCGTGTGAGATTATGGAAAATAAACCACTCGGGTCCCGGATGTAGTTTTTATAGATTTCACGAGTTGCATATTTTCCAGTAAAACGCTCTTGTCTATATAATAAGAAGGTGTATCTATTAGTATGTACATTAAGAAGATGAGTCTTTTTCACTGTCTTTATATTGGGAAAGTTAAAAAATCAGTTTGGTAAGAAACCATAGTGTACAGTGTACACAAGCAATTTTTATGTGACAATAGCTGTTTGCCGGTGTAGATTAACAAATTGTTATGATAATTATATTTGGGCGTTAGTTTTTATGTGATAAATAAAAATTGTCACATACAAAGAATTGTCCGTGCAGAAGAGACATGTAATGTTTTTTATGTCATCCGTCGATTCCAGTCTGAAATCTTTTGTTTTGAAACAAAACGTGGTCGTGTAAACGGGGAAAAAAACTAGAAAAAAAAATTATCACATAAAAGTTAATTGAACGGCTGTCCACTTTCTTTTATTTCATCCCTTTTTGATTGTTCCTATCTTGCCGTATCTGATCTGACTGAGCAGACCTTGTTATCAGCTGGGGGGGTGCAAGTGCACTCGATGCACCCCCCATCCCTGCACACGCGCCTGAAGGGAAATCCAACATCAATTAATAGAGGTCTTTCCGTGGGAAAGAAGCCTCTCGCCCTATTCCTTTTCACTTGCGTCCGCGCGTCTATTTATTCTTCCCATTCTCCAATTTTGATGAAAGAGCTTCGATTTTTAATCTTTCGGTGAAGAGACTGAGACTGTTTTGCAGTCTACTTCTCTCAATAAAGTGAAAATATTGTTACTACTGGTAGTAGTTATAATTATTATTATTATCTTTATCATTATTATTATTATTATTATAGTAGTTAAGTGCGAAGGAATCATAAGCAGTTTAATGATACGCTTAACGAATTAATGGTGCCGGAACAACTTGTAAATATAGAAATGTTTGAGATGTAAGCAACTTAGAAATCCCTCTGATGAATTGTATGTTGCTTTGCTATTTGTAGGGCATTACTTTGGGTAAAGGACACAGAATTAACATGCAGGGTTTGTGATTGGTTAAATTAAGGTTGGGGTAAGCTTTATCATTCTTTTGATTGGTTCAAAGATCTGTGTCCTCTACACAAAGTAGAAGCCTAGTTGTACCAGCTTTCGGCTAGTTATTCATGTCCGTTCAGATATCTATTTCAGATATATATATATTATTAGACAGTTTAGTATGTAGTTTGGCTAGATATTTTTACGAGTCTTGCAGTATTTTGACTAGCCCTTACACAAGACGAGTAAAAATATCAGCCATACTATATACTAAACTGTCTAATAAGTGATTTATTATCCAACCTTTTATTCGTGAAAAATAAAACTAAATACTGCCACGCGCGCGGCAAAACAAGTTTTCTGGAGTACAAATATCGCTCAAAATGTGCAATACGGCTGGATATCTGTACTCGCCCCAGACCCTCTCATGGTGTTATTTGTACGGTTATTCGTGCAGTTGGATAATAAACAATATTTATTCCCGAAGTGGTTGATTTTATTCTGAACATGTTTCGAATTCTGTTGATTTATTTGAGTTAATTGTTATGCCTTTAGAAAGAGGCACTTTTTGCTAATTTGATAACATGTAAGTTTTCTTGAAACTAAAAACCACCAGGCCCCAGTTCTCAGAACCCATCCTTTTCCCTAGCCGGCGGAGCCTTGACAAGAAAATCTGATGAGATTTGGTAATCGACGAAAATGTGCTGCTGTTTGCAAGTTTGACAATAAAGTCATTTGTGGCTATTTCCAGTCCCCTTCAGAACGTGGATGGGGAAAAGATTTTACCAGAAACTATTTTGCAAAGTATGAAAAGAATATTATGATGAATAACTTGATTTCACACAGGAAAAGAAGTATTTACAATTAATTATAAGTACTCTAGCTAATAGTGTAGTCCGAGAGTGTTTCAATGTTACATGCACAACTTGTTTGAGAAAACTGAATAGGGAAATTGTTCGAAGTGAATGTATTGAAAAAGAGTTTCCTTGAAAATATAAGAAATATGTTTTATTCTGAAGAAGGACTAACTTCCGAACGTCAGTAATATTTTCTCTTTTTTATACGGTGTTTAATTTACATATTTATCACTGTACTGCATGCAAGAGGACAATATAAACGTAAACTAATGTATAGCCTATCAGATTGTAGGATTTGTGGTAGATGCGCGCGCACATGAGTGTTTTACAAAAAAAAATCTTCGCATTGTTTGAAAACTGTAAGCGATGAATAAAATTAGTTGTATTTATCTGTGATCAATTTTTGTGCAAAAATTGTATTGTCCTGCAAGACAATAATAGGAAATGGAAATTTTTACGAAATTCTTTGAATTTCTATCGTAAAAGTATTTTATTTTGGATCCATGAAGGATCTGATCAAAAACTATTTTACAGTGCCAAAACTTTCTATGATAAATATCAATAATCTGAAATCTAAAACGTGAATGCTATATACAAGTACTTTAATTGATTATTAACTCAAGAAGCCTAACTGTTTTCGGTTTTTAGTGTCAGATCATTAGTCTGAGAAAAGTAAAACAGGAAATTGTCCATATTTTACTTAACTTGAAAATTAAATATAAAAGCATATGGCTAGAAGGGGATTATAGGACAATGTACATCAAGATCAATTAATCAGGTTGCAAGTTTTATGGTAGATGTACATACATACATATATATGACTCTTACAAGAACTGTAGACAATTAATAAGATTATTTGTATTTAAAAATCTTTTGCAAAAATATGAAATTCTGAGAATTTAAAAGCTACTATATTTTGCTTTTAAATTTTTCACAACGCATGAGCAAATATAAAAAGAATGAAAATATAGAACATAGTGGAATGAAAGGCAGAATACACTTCTTGTCTTCTTTAACGTTTGCGTGTGCTAAAATGCGTTCCTATGAGCTTGATTAGCGCCCCGGTTCTTGTATGCTTACGATTTTCAACAACATTAAGCTGGATTGTCTATGTTTTTCATATGACAAAAACAAAGCAACTTCCTAAATTAGCATACAGACAATATCTCAATAAATGTGGCGTCTGAGATCAAGATTTCCAATTAACACATGAAGCAAACATACGCACAAAGAGAGCTTCGGGTGGTCTATATATCTAATTGCTCAAATAACATGTTAAACGATGCAAAATCTACAGCATCAACAAAAGCAAAAGTTGCAAGGTTAAGTTCTTCATTTTGATATATGCGATATGTGAAATCTCTCACTAGTTAAAGGGTAAAAATCCGTATAAATCATTTTAGCTGTCCTTGAGGCCTCAAAGGTTTGTAAGAATATCTTATACCGTATTCTCATTGATTTTGTTTGACCATTTATATATCGTAAAATTAATGACCACGGGAAAAAATGCAATTGCTAAACGCCGTGCTAAATGAACAAATTAATCGTTTAGTTCAGATTTTGTTTGGCCTGTTTTTAAATTTACAGTACCTATTTTCGTGTCAGTTTTATAAAAGTTCTACGCAAATCAAAATTTATAACTGATGAACGAGTCGAAGTCGTTGATTTTTTACTCTTTTTTCGTTTCTCAAAGACAGAAAATACGAGATTCTACAGAAGCTTCGGGGCCACAAACAGGCAAATCAACATTATCATGCATATTCCTTCATTTCTATTTACCTCGAGGCGCTTAATGAAACAGGCTATACCAACGGCCTTGTTTGTTGACTCGCTTTCAAAAAAATGGGTCTCCTGGAAATCAATTGATTAATGAGTTCAAATGTGGGAGCGAGGCACCGAGTTGTCCCGAATATGAACCGTGATTGGCCAGATCAACAGAGAGTAAGGAGTTCAATTGAATTGACACATGGTCATGTTTTTAGCTTTCCTCTAATTGATTTTTTTTTTACAATAACATTACATAATTTACTATTTTGTTTTGTTTTCTAAGTTAAACCATAAAATAAACAAAATTTTTGTTTATAAATTATATAATTCGTAAAGTCACGCAACCATTTAAACTTTTTAGAAACTATTCCTCATGTTTTTAACTTGTAGTTTTAAGCATTTTAAAAAGGTTTTGAACTTGTTAATTATTTTTGTTACTATAAAACACGGCAGATATTAAAGCAATGCTAAGTAGAATTCAATGAATTTTTTTTAATTGTTTTTGTCATTATACGTATTCATTTTATGAATGAAAATCGTTATTACTTTTTAAGTTCGTGCAATTTCTAAATGACAAAGCTTACCGCAAACGGTTGTATTATATATTAAACTATTTGGTATCCGTTGTTTTATAGAAGCAGATGCAATGAGAATTAAGAGACTTTACCGTTCAGCCCAGACAAGACAGCTTTTTGGCAAACCCAAACTCAGCGAAACCAGCATAGACGTTTTTAAAAAGTTATTAAGTTTTTCTAAAAATTATAGCTTAAGCACAATGGTAAACAAAATCTCTTAGTGTTTGCCATCTTTTATGTTGACAGATAAACCAAATATTAAACGTGTTCAATATTTTTGTCGCAAGAGACAAAATGCTCGCGTGTGCGGTGATCAAAATTGCACCTTGAACAGAAAAAAGTACGCGTGCGTTCTGTTAAGTCGCGCGTTCTAGATAAGACCAGAAAAAAACCCAGACATAACGCCACCTTCAAAGGTAGAGGTTGAGAAGCTATCATTTCTGTTTCTTTAATTGGAATAATGACAAAATCATGTGGATCTCGTTTATATTTGTGTTGTTTTTCTCTTTTAAACCTTTCATATTTTTTACTTTGTTCTTAACTTTTTACAAAAAAAAATCATTTTGCACTATACTCTATAGAGTAATAGCATGTTAAATTTTGTGAACTAATTAATTCAATCTATAGCTTACTTTTCTTCTTGTCAATTATTCAGCCAAATAGAAACAAAAGCCATAACTGAAATTACAGATTACGAAATTATACTAAATAAAAAACTTATTTTTACTTTTCGAACAAAAATAATATGTTTATCATGGCCGCCTATATTTTAATTTTGCTCATGAAAATGACGAACAAAAGGGAATCTCCATAAAATAACTCGAAAATTTTAAGTTGTACTTAAGCTTTGGATGATTTTAATCATCATTTAAAAATGTTACCATTTTGATTTTCAATTATTTTTATGACTTAAGATCTGGGGCAATTTTATTTTAGAACACTCGACTTCTATACACATGACCCTCGACTTTGAAACCTCAAACCTTGACACTCGATTTTTAGCCCAGCTCGTATCTCGACTTTAAGCCCTTGACCTCCGACACTCTTAAGCACCTTTTACCCTTGACACTTTTACTCTTGAGTTTGAATCCTCGACCCTCAGCACTCGACTGTTTGCTACACTCATAGTTTACAGGCTAGAAAAGGCTAAACACAGGCAGCCAAAACATACAGCACAAAACTACGTTATTCGTAATTCATTTCTAAAGGCTGCTCTTATCTAAATTTGCCACCAGAAATATTGTCTTTTTCGACAGATGGTCTTTTAAATATACCATAAAGTAAATAAACTCAGTTTTGCTAACTTCTTGTAAATTATATTTCAATTAATTCGCTTTTGTTTTTAAATTAAAGATGATTAATTTGAGTTTTTCGGATTTATAATTATAGTTATACAAATTAGAAGTCAGACCTTATAATATCCCAACGTGTTACCAATATTCAATGTATATAACCTATATAAATTATATTATTAATGGTGTTATATTTTCCAGTATTCTTGGTTTTCATGCGCATTTTTTAATACAACAGCTATCTATTCTTGAATTTCCTTGGATCTCAAACTGTGACGTCATTTTCGTGGGTTTATTTTCCGACGATTGGCGCGGCACAACCTCGCAAGCCACGTGACAATGTTCGACTGTTACCAAACTTTCAATGACAACTGTATGAGCACATTGAGTTAATAGTGGGAGTTCGTTACTTTTCAGAAGTAGAGTTACAACAACCAGTATTTGTTTCGTTGCTTACCTTAGGAATGCCAACTACAAATACTTGGACAAGGTGAGAAAAAATGTTTTTGTTTTGGAATCGTAGTCAGTGTTTTGTTTTCCTTTCAATGGCAATGCTCGCGGCTTATTAAAGATAGGGAAACTTCGTAACGAAATTTATGAATTTTCTGTTTTAAATAATTGTCAAGCTTGGAGCAAAGCAGAGAAAATGAGATGATTCTATAAATAGTGACACCATAAAGATTTATTACAACTCTTTTAAACGTTTACTTTGTTTCGGAACAACTGTAAACATGGAGTCCAAGGTAATATACACAAGAATTCTCTTTATATTGGGGTCTGATTTGGTTGAACGATGTTGAACAGTATTTTCAAGTTTTTCGGTAAATATTTGTATGAACGATGAAGAGACGCCATGAAGAAACTAATGTACAACCTATATCCAAGTTTTTGTGTGGCTTTATTTATTGCACAGGTGTGTTGAACGATTTTTCATTATAATAGTTGGTGCGACAATCTCAATGGCAGTCTATTTGAAAAGGATTTCGTCGACTTCTTCACAGCATGACGGAAAAGTGTGCTGTTTTAGAGCCAGAAGAAAACTTTGGTTTTTTGAAAATACGTTTTTGTATAAATTTAATTTAAATATCGAAATTTCCAGTTCATGTAAATGAACTGCGTGCTTGCACGAAAAGCTTAGTTAAATTTTCATTACCTCTCCGACATTTCAGAATTGTTGTTTTTTAAGTATTAAAGGTAGATTTTCCGTAAATTTGAATGAAGAAAGCATTATAGAGACAACTTAACTACTAAACATCACTCTCGTTCGTACAATTTAACAATTGTTCTTGTTTTTTGATATTTCAGTTCGATCGAGTTTTGGTTTATGCTGTATACAAAGTGAAAAAAAAGTCAATAGAATATTTGTATTTTGTTCGTATAATTTTGTAGTTTCTTTATTTTGGCTTTTGCTTTTATTTTCACTGTGTGCTTTCGAATTGAACGCTAAAAATCTCCTTTTTATCACTAATCAGTTCTTATACTAATTTTTAGTTCATTACGAAATAATCCTTAAGTTTGTTGATTCACAAAATTACAATCTTTTTTGGCCGCGACTTTCCATAAACTCGGGCAACCAGAGAATAATGTTGACGTTATTGTAAAAATTTTGCAGGTGCACATTAAATGGACCGAAAATTTTTAAAATTTGCTTAACAGTAGCATGTCCTTGTTAATTGTTTGATGTGTTGAATTTAACGCAGTAAAGATTTTCCCCCATTTGTGTTTTTTCACTCAATAACAAATTATTTCTTTTGTAATTTTGACACGACGTCTGGCTTACGTAATGACAACAAAATGACCGCAAGTGGCGATGAGAAAAGATTTGGCTACGAATATTGTTTTGGTTATTGCACCTCTTTTACTAACACACAATAAAGATTAAACCTTATTACACAACTGGGTTGATAATTTTTAGGTGAAACAAGAAAAACAAAATAATAAAATGTAACTTAGAAATATAAAAGCATATATTAGCATTTCATAACAATCATATTTACTGTATACATCATCATTACACTGTTTAAGCACTTTGATCGATTAAGGGCATTCATTTTTGTTAAACCAATCTTTGTAATTTCATTTTCTACTTGATTTATCCAGCTCTTCCTTGGCCCTTTCTCCTTCTCTGGCCTTTCACCTTGAAGCACAATGCCTTTCTTAAAATGTCACCCTTCTTCCTGCTTAAAACAAGTCTTAAGCTTTGCATACTACTTGCTTTTCACAACAACTAATCTATTGTTTCGTTCATTCCGAGCAAGATAATGATTTCCTTAGTGCATCCATCGATTTCATACATTGTTCTTGTATACAGAGCTTTCAATAAGTTTTGGAGTAAGTGTCAAATCCTTTAAAGTAGGGGGCTATAACCCATACAATTTTATTCCTCTTCTTTATTAGTTATATACTTTATTAAGCCTAAAGTAGGTGGCATTTAGGCAGCAAAAAACCACTGGTAGCTGCCTTCTATTGAAAGCTCTGATATAGCTCTTTTTGTTTGCCTTGGAATTGCCACCTCCTTTTCCTCATACACAATGTCTAACTACCATAAAGCATAGCAGATTGAACACAGGATTGATATATCCTTCCCTTCATTGTCAGCAAAAGTGTTTTCCCATGAAGAAACTCTCCACATTCTCTAAATTTCACCTATTTAAGGATGCATTTAATTAGGTCTAGTCCGGAATAGGAATATATAAAATAAAAACTTACTTGGATTCTTATGGCTGCATTTTCTTTGAAGTTACAAATAAAACATGCCCTGAATTTTAAATTTGAAACAAATATTTTAGTGCCCTAATAATCTGGAAGGAAATTTAAAATCTTATTTGTAATCCAGAATACTTGTTACAGTCCCAAATGAACTGGCCCTAAGACTAGCTCTTGCTGTTAATTCAATTTGTCACTCAAGTACTAAAACCCGTGGACTGTTTTCATCCAATTGCACAAGGTTTCCATAGGCTCAAACACTTCTTCATTCGTTCAACATCTTGAAAATTATTGATCAAATGGTGACCATTGACTTTGTATGTCATGTTGAAGAGCAGAAAAATTTATTAATTGTGGTTTATTAATTTAATTTGTTGATGTTGTACAACAAACAAGTAATGACTGCTCCCTTTGGAAAGATCTTTCCTGGTACATTGTAGTCTTTATGCCAGATCCTCCACTTTAAGATATAATGATGAATATACAGTGCTTAGAGCTTTGTTATTCTGTAACTTGCCTTTTGGCAGCCATACTTTTTAGAAAGGTCACAAAGACTATCAATTCGGTCACCAGAATTTGTTAGAAAGAGCAGTTTTTATTTTTGATCTTGTGATCGTAAGTCTGGAATTTGATAAAAGACAAAAAAAATAGGTCAGCAAATTGGTGATCTATTTTTGGTCGCCCATTATTTAATCTACAGTTTTGGTCGCCCATTGTTTAATCTACAGTTTTGGTTGCCTATTGTTTAATCTACAGTTTTGGTTGCCCATTGTTTAATCTACAGTTTTGATCGCCCATTGTTTAATCTACAGTTTTGGTTGCCCATTGTTTAATCTACTGGACATGCAACCAAAACAGTCTTAGATTGAAGTGCTGATATAATCTTCATCAGAAACAAAAACTCATAAAATTGTGTTTGAAGCAAACTGTACAAAATTAAACCAACTGTGGTCATGTAAAATGGAAGCAATTCTGGAATTTTTTCAATTGATAAAAGATACAAAGAGTGACCATATGGAATTTAGAAGAAGCCTGTAGTTTCCTAACAGATGCCTTGAAAAGCATACCTATACTATTATTGAACTTTAAAGACTTTTCCACTCTATTTAACAATTAGACTTCAAGGCCGCATGGACTACGAGGCAGTAGCCCATAAGACCGAATAGGCTATTGAATTGAAGTCCATGAGGCCGAGAGGTCTAATTGTTAGTATTTTTCGACATATTGTGCCAAAATTAGATATAAATACATGCTAATTTGGAGATGCTAAACGAGTGAACTTTTCAATTTGCAACTCTCATTTGTATCCGTATGAAAAATCTATGGAAAAAGTAGTAATATTTCTGTTTTCAAATGTTTGTAACTTACCATTGACTATTTTTATTCCTTACTTAATTAGTAGCTTTTTTTGTCTTGTCGGGTATTGAACTATCTAGAAGTTCTTGTAAATAATCATTTGACACTTTTACAAAATGCAAAGAAGTCGCCATTGTTTTCGTAAACAATCAGATTGGAGTATGCATAGTAGTCCTGATGTTGGAAAATACTAAAAGTTATTATATTGCCCTGTACTGCTATTAGTTTTAAAAAATCTTTCCATGCTGCTACAACCTATTATTCAAGACATGCTTCAGAGTGTTGTTGTTTGCGTGTTATAGCCACAATCAAGGTGGAGAGTGAGAGTTGGAGAGATTGTTCTACCAAAGTTGATTAAATCTGGCCAATTTCATTTACAGAGATAAACCCAAATCAAAATTGGATCAATTAATGGATTGATTTGAAATAAAGTGCAAGGTTTCTTGTTTTATGAGTGAATATTTTTGTTATTTTCAGGTAGTTATGAATATTGACGTTCAATAACGAAGAATTATCATGAGTGCTACCTCGTTGAACCAACAAGCTGTTGGGAGTGCTGGTATTGCATCACATTGCTCATTGTCACAAGCATCATCTCAGAATGAACTTGTGGAGGAGAACTTAAGATTACATCTGGAGCTGCAGTCTCAATCAGCAGAAGTAGCACGAAGCCACGAGGAGTTGTACTTGTGTAAGAAAAGAATTGAACAACTCGCAAACTCTCAGTTCGCTGATGTTGATGAGACTCCACGGGAGGTTGATTTGTTTGCCGATGAAAATATGGAAGAAATATTTGAGACAATAGAAACACTTCGCTTGAGAGTTGAGCAGCTGCAGGTAACTTGTGAAAAGTTAGCACAAGGAAAGGCCACTGTTGAGCAGAAACTGATTGATAGAGAGAAACAGTTCCTAGCAACAAATTCAAGGCTTCAAGAAGAAATTAATTTTCTGCGGAAGACTAATTTACAGTTGACAAGTGCTCAAGAAAACAGAAATGGTGAATATAATACTATGATTGATTTTAAATTTACCACTTTATTGTATCCTATGTATTTCAGAGATTGAGATAAATTGATAATACTTGCACTCATCAACCGATTATCATTGATGACTGCCCAATAATCCTTAATTATATTCCTGGTAATTTGATTCATGGCGCTGTAGTGCCGGATATATAACTGATATTCAGTCAATAATTCAATTTATTGGTCATAGGCTGACAGTTGGATATCACCAGTTCATTGTTTGAGTGTCAGTGAGATTTTTTATCCAATTCATTTATTGGCCAACAATTTAACTTTCTCAATATATAGCAGCATATTTAATATTCTTTTGTTTATATTCAAATTTGCTTGAATTTGAATTTTCACAAATTTATATTAAAACAGCTGCAATTTATAAAAAATGTTCTTTGCATGAGTATTGGTTGATTAATCTAACTAAATCCTTTCAAGTCTAGTGGCCCATGGAGCCGGCGCTTTTCTCCGGTTTCTGTACAGTGTTAAGTGGATAAGAGCATCTATGTTCCTACTACTCCAACTCCCAATCAACTCCGTGTGCCAACATCCCCTTTCATTTTAAAGACTTATTCTTAACAATGACAGTCTTAAGTGTAAGTAAAAATCTATCGCTAGG
>JAOTRI020092959.1:0-15342 GCA_028564885.2 Zoanthus sanctaehelenae | reverse complement strand
AGATTAAGATTAAAATTCTCTCAAACTTGTTCAATAGAGTGTATAGGAACAAGTTGGGAGAATTTAAAAATAAATCTAGGATTGAAAGGGTTAAAGCCGCTCTCTACCCTAAATTTTGGTGGATAGTGAAGGAGTTGAAAGAAGTATTTGAGCTAGAAGAATGTTGGGGATAACCGCCAAACCGTCCCTCCAGACTGTGCGAGAGTGCAACTTTCGATAAGGATCGGTGTGGTGGTTTTCTGTCAAATCTTTACTCAGTAAATTAATTTTCAAGCTTCACCAAAATTCCCTCAAATCCTCCTTCAAATCTCATCCAAAAAATCTCAGAATATTCAAGAGGCTTCAGTGATGTGATTATCGGATTTTTCACATTGGAAAATCACGACAGAGATATCATCAAAAATACCAATAAAATCTGATACCCTAAAAGATTTATAGGTTACTTACGGTGGATAGTCAAGGGCTACATATATGATAATAAACATTATATGATAATAATGATAATGATAAGAATAATAATGATGATGATGATGATGATGATAATAATAATAATAATAATGCAGTATTTAAAATTATTTATAAACATATAAACTGATCTGTAAAAAATATTTCTTTCACAAATTTTTTACAGATCAGGTTATATGTTTATAAATAATTTTAAAGTATTGTCCACTGATCGCCCGAGTTATTAATGCAGTATTTATATAACGCTTATCCTATAAAACTCTAAGCGCTTTACAAATATATACAGGTTTTTAACAGTTTGAGCGGCTTACATGTTATGGCGCAAATTGGCAGCAATAAGAAGTGCCCACAGTTGTAGAGACAGACCGCAACACCAGGATCACCACCCTGCTCTTTGCGAGAAGTGTGTAGGTTCCTTTAAGTCCCTCGACAGTGAGATCGAAAGACTGGGCCTACGGTTTAACGTGCTTATCCAAGAAGACACGAAAGTCTAACCATTTGCAGATGTTAGAGCAAAGGCAGCACTTTCTCCTCAATTATTTTAAGACCCTGAGTGTTGGTCCGGCCGAGAATCGAGCCCGAGACCAATACATTTTTGGTATGCTCGCTGTAACTAAGAAGACAAATTGGAGACCATTATTATTTAAAGGCAATGTAGATAGACTGTACACGTCATACAGAGGGAGCGCTGTTCCAATCAATAATCCCACAATCCTCACGCTGGACGTCATATGATGTACGTATGTTGGAAAAAACGCTTGACCTAGTGCGGTCATACGGCAATCATTCCTGGCTAGGAAACTGTATGTAGAACCTTTACCAGATCAGGCAGGAGTAGTAACTCGTTGATACTATCCTACATTCTTGATTATAGGTTAAATAGGTATAAAGTGATTTGAATTCACTAATGATAATAACAACAACAACAACAATAATAATAATAATAATAATAGTTTATTTAACTTATTATCATCCCGGTCCTAAGTCATAAGCTTCTGTCAAACGCCAGTACTCGGCGGCTCCATTTGTTGACATACGTATTTACATCTCTAAACAATTAGATACTTGCTCTTTTTATAAGAACCAGTTGTGTAGATTTTTCCGGGGCTCAATGTTATTAATTTTTTGATGATTTCACCCTCAAAACGTTCTAAATTTTGTTATAGAAACAATCAAGGTTTTGCAGATCTATGCGCCTCGCATTTTATAGTAAATGTGAAACATTGTGAGATTTATATTGTGTTGCTAAGATAATTCACTACGTCTAGTGTAGTCTTTATGTAAAACATTGAGCCTCAGCCTGAGGCAACAATTTTTTGCTATTTTTAGTTATATCAGTTGAGAATATCTCAGTCAAAATATTGAAATTTGAAAAGAAAAACAATAATCACTTTACAGATTTACATTTAAAAAAAAAGGAAGCATCTTAAATGTTTTCAGATTTTTTGGATGAAATTTGAGGGAGGAGATATATGTTTTGTAAATAAAGTTCTAATTAATAATTGTAATAAATTTGAGTTTGGGGGAATTTTAGTGACGTTTAGAAATTAATTATGGAGTTAATTTGTGATAGAAAACCGCCAAACCGGCCCCTAACGAAAGTTGCACTCTCGCATGGTCAGGAGGGACCAAAATTTAGGGTACAGTGTTCTTAAGTTGTTCTTAACAACAAGTTCAGAATCGTTGTTCATATAAAGTTGTTCTTATAAAAGGCGTTTAGTTCACGTATGACTGAATTTTTAACTGATTTAATCATTTATGACAGCGTCGCTATCTTAACTTCAAACTTAATTTCCTTACGAATCAAACAGCGCTTCTTTGAACCAATTAAACAAGCATTAGAATTTCCGTAGCTTGCTTAAGGCGCTAAAAGTTACTACTTCCTTTTTATCAAAGGTTTTGTTTTCCATCTTTGCACTTTCTTAATGACTATACTCTATAGCGACTTGAGGTGCAAAAATGATATTTCCTTCTAGAAAGGTTGGTTACGGTGACCCCCAGACATTTTAACTGATCGAGCTTAGAGTGAGATTCATTGAATTAAATCGATAAACTGGTAAAACGAAACTACTGTTCAGCAGTTTAAAATTTATTAAAACAAACATGGCTTATGTTGCTACTCAACAAAAAAATGAACAATACGAAAACTAGCAAAGAAAGCTGGCGTTCACTTCTAAAATTCCTATCTTATGTTTACGTCAACAAATACTGACAGGATACGAAAGCTACTTGCTAAGACAAAACACTGTCACCTGATACTTAATTTACGTTTGGGGGACAACCCTAAATGAAAAGAAACAATGTCGTGATTGATCCTTATAAAACACATCTACTTACAAAACGGCTTTAAAGCGACTCATTTTAAATTTTTTACAATTTACTTTGTTCACAAAATGACATTCTGCATAATATTGTACATATTGCCAGAGTGACACAAAAATTCCTCCCTTCCTTCAGTCACTTTAAAAAACAAACACCAAATTCCAAAGGTTGATCTCAATGAGAGTCTTAAGAAGTTAAGAAACCAAAAAGCAAATAGATCAACGAAGGAAAGCGGAAACCACGCTTAGGTCACAACCTCAAAAGTTCCGGTTTTATGTTCTAGGGCATTCACCGTTTTCTGAAACACACTATTTTTTCTAACTCTGAGGTCACTAGTTGACTATTGTTAAGTTTGGATAAGTTTTATTACTACAGAATTGCATCAAATGTAAAGTGTATCTGTGTTGGTTTTGTTCTTCACCAATTATGGGATGTGCACCATCACAAGAAGTCGCTAAAGTGCGAACTATTATTGTCCAAGTAAGTTCATGTCGTTGAAATGTCTTGTGAAGTGTGAAACAGCTTTCAATGTCAGCTGTGAACACTTATTGCACTTTTCATGATAACACAGAAACACAATCATGCATGTGTTGAGTCTCGTATATGTTTGACTAACGATAGCTTTTGATGTTCTTCTTTGTGTTACAGTTTTCTACCTAAAACCTAATAATTTTGGCTATTAAATGTACATCTCACGAAAAATCACAGCAACGTTCAACAGAGTAAAATTGTATTCAAAAAACAAAATCATGCAAAAGATTACTACGTTTGAACGGTAAAACTATTCATTAAATTCAGTGAAACATGCATGCTTGGAGATTAACAAACTTTAATTGCTTATATGAAGTCATAACTGAACTGACAATCATATCAGTCATATTTTAGAATCACTTATATTATAAAGTTGACAGCATATCACGGGATCGTCAGAAAAGTAATATTTAAAGCGAGTTTTTACCTTTCTCTACCGTCTTTAGGAACATTGTATTATAGCCTAGTTTACCCCTTCCTTGTCTATTGTGTTATTGTATGTGGATCAACTTACACTTATATAATTTAAACGGCATATGTTTATTACAAAAGAACGTAATTCGAATTATATCTAAAAGTAATTTTGATGCCCATACAAAACCTTTATAGGCAAAAGTTTGAAAATTCTGAAGATTCACGATGTTTATCGTTTTCACATCTTAAAATTCATGCATTTATATAAAGAAGGTTTCCCACCTAATATGTTTAACAAAATGTTTTAACTAACTTATCAGCTTTATATTTTTATTTAAGCATTAGAGCACAACTTTCAATGACTTTATCGGTGAAACAGAGCACGCGTGAGGTTGGAAGAGATACTCCTGAGAGATATATTGTATTGTCGTTATATACAAAAATATTTACTATTAAAGAATTATTAGATTATAGTTATCATACATATAGATTTACAGTTACAACAATCCTGACTGTTAGAGAATTATAAAATAATATTTATATAGGTCAAACCGTTCAGAATTTTAATTCCTTCTTAAACAGAGGTCTTGTTACATCTGAACCTTAATCCTTATGCTGACAATTTTAAAAAGTTTTAAAACTATTGCTGAACCTAATACTAAGACTAAAAAACCAATTCCTACTCCTAGGACTAAAAAAAGATTAAATAAAATATCTAAGGAAATAAATTATTTTATAAATGAGTTTTCGAAAGAGCTTAAACGAAGGAAAATAGAAAGAGAAATAGATGGTTTTTTAGATGAGTTTTCAAAAGAGCTGAACACAAGGAATATAGAAAAGGAAATAGATGGTTTTATAGATGAATTATCGAAAGATATATCTCGTAGAAACTGATGTGAGAGTCTTATAAGAAAAATAGTAGAGTAAGGACCAAGAATCCTTGAAGAATTAGATCGTGAACGTGCAGCTAATGTAATTAAAACAGGTCGTAGGTTTTATAAATGGACCTTCTTTAGTAAAGTTGAAAAGCCTCTTGTTGATAGAATGATTAAGAAGCTTGAAAGTAAAGTTGAATCTAGCTTCTATTTGAGATATTCTTACACATATCGCTTACGTAATATTAAAAATGGTAAAGTAAAACTTTTTATAAAAACCCAAGAGGGTCCGACTGGTTACATTTCATAAATGATGTTGATGATAATGATACTCATCCACAAACAGCTTATTAATGGTTAAAAGAACAAGAAAATATATGTCTATCTATTAATGACACTGAAAGACCAAATACTACATGGGTATTTGTTAGATATATTTTAGTTAAGCTAAAAGTAGTAGTTGATAATCAACCTTTATTAGGATATGGATCACTTCCAGCTGCAGATTGGCTTAGAAGAAACAGACAAATTAATAATATCACTTGATACTTATGACAACAATATATGTCTGTTTAGATGTCTTGCAGCTCCTAAAGGTGCTCGTTCGGATAGATGAAGTGAATTAGCAAATGATCTAGCTAATAAATACAAACATAATGACAAAGGCACCGTATTAGATGAACTTCATCAAGTTGAGAAATGTTTCAGCATCGGTATCAGAGTTTATGAACCAATTGAGGAACAAAAATGGTTTTTAAGAAAGTTGTCAGCTCATTTTACTGATGAGATGACTATTGGAATTTATAATGGTTATGCTTTCCATATCAAGAATATTCAAAAAATATTAAAATAATATTTATGCTTTGAATGCAATGATAGATTTACTAAAATTTTAAATCTAAATCGTAATGGATCTAGATGCCAGGGAGTTGAAACCAAAGTTATATGTAATAATGAATTAATAGAACCTCCTGGATCAGCTTATGAGTAATCATTTTTCCCAAAATCCAGTTATCAAAGTACAAAAGCTATTTTAATAGCTTAAAAGCTATTAATAATAGCTTAAAACTTTAATAATAGCTTAAAGCTTAAAGCTTTAATAGCTTAAAGCTATTTTAATAGCCATTTAAAAATGGCTTGAATACGAATCTAAGAAACGAAATACACAAACTCATCATTTATTTTGTGGAAACGGAGGTGAAAGATATGTTGCAAGTCTTCCAGCAGTTGATGGGTATGACCCAAAAACTAAAACAGCATTTCAGTTTCAAGGTTGTTATTGGCATGGATGTATTCAATGTTATTTAGATGAAAGTCAGGTAGTTATAAATAAAAACATCACGAAAGGCAAAACTTACAAATCAACAAAATATCATGAAAATAATATCATGAACATAATCAACAACATTGGAATACTGAAGTACCAAAGAAATATTCATATACTTATCTTCATGCAATCGTATATGGTTTTGAATCATATTTCGATAAGACATTAGTTTTGAAACCAAATCAAGATCTGACTCTTGAAAGTATTCATATACTAATATCTGTGTCTTTTGAATCAACTATATTGACCGACAACCAATTCATATTTGTAGTACTGATCTAATAAATTAATAGCAGAATTTATAAAACAGAGTGTATCAAAGTCAGGAAAATTAGAGAGCAAATGAGATCAAAATTCTTTCCAGAAGATTTTGAAATGTTATCCAAAAAACAAAAAGTAATATTCAAGAATGGATTGATCACAGATGCCTGTTCTAGGATTTAACTCTGGTAGATATGATTTAAATCTCATTAGAAAGGAGAGACAAAGCGGCAAAAGCAGAACTGCAGACAAGAAACACCCGAACCATGTTTTTATCAAACACCCAAGATCATACAATTTTAGGCTCAGATCTTCTATTAAACTCTCCGTGCCTTTATCTAAGACAACTAAACACATGAACTCCGTTTTATCTAGAACGAGCCGCATTTTAGCCACCAAATAAATTTTTACCTGCTCTCTGATATTATATTTCGTATTTTATTGCATATATTTTAAGTACATTTTATAATTTGTTTTATACGAAATATGTAAGACTATTGTATATTTTTTAAAAGATGGTGAATAAAGTGTATTATTAGAAATTATTTTATTGAAGCAATATGTGAAACTACTGACAAATCAGTCAAAGTCGGAAAAAAGGAAACACTATCATGTTTATGAACACTCACTTTTTTTATATCATTAACAACTTAGGACCAGGAACTAGCTTTGATTCATGGTTTAAAGCTTATGGATGTCAATATATAAAATCTTTGTTTCCTGACGAATGGCTTGATTCACCTGATAAACTTTCCTATCCAGGACTTCCAGATTACCCAGCATGGTATTCAAAACATAAAATGGGGTTTACTCTCTTACATCACAAATGGAAATCGTGCCAGCAAACATTCAAAAATAAAAATATGAGAGCTTGGTCGAAATATTACAACAAACTTGATGTAGTTCCATTCATAGAAGAACTAGGAAAAATGAGACTTCTATAGTCAGAATAATATTGATATTTTTAAGGATTCCGTTTTACTTCCAGGTGTATCAAAGAAATTCGTTCTAAGAGGGACTGAAACTGGATTATTATATGCTCCGAATTCTGAAGCTTATGATTTGCTAAAAGCTGCAGTTACAGGGGGCCCAAGCATAAAATTCACAAAATATGATGAAACTGGTGTATCAAAGATTCGTGATTATCAATATTTAGATGCTAAAGTATATAAAAAAATTCGTGGCTATGATGCTAATGCATTGTATCCTAGTACTATGCTTGGTGACATGCCAATAAGCAAAGGAACTATTTATCATTGGGAAAAATTATATAAAAAACATGGCTATAGTTGCAAATAGTTTTGTATATCATCTTCTAAATGATCGATGGTTTGGTTTTGCTGAGGGTGATATTGAAGTGCCTAACATTTTATGGTCAAGATTCGAAGAGATGATCCCTCTATTCTATACTAAAAAAGCCAGTCTGCCGTTCCAAAAGATATGCTTGATTACCTCTCTAGAACTGGAGGGACTCGTGTTAAAGATCAGAAAAAAATTAGCTGGTGCTCGGTCAGCTAAAAAGATACTATTTTATACACTTTTAATAAAATGGTATGTTAATCATAATCTCAAAATCACAGTTGTTTATACAACCATAATTTATACTCCAAAGAGGATATTTCTATGGTTTGTTAATCAAGTCACTGAAGCTAAAGGGCAAGGTGATACAGATAGATCAAAAGCATTGCTAGCTCAAGTATTCAAACTTCTATGAAATTCATGTTACGGTAGGTTTATAGAAGCCTTTGAACGTTAAACCAAAGTTGCTTATACCACTAATGAATCCCTTGTTGACGGAGCATTGAGAAGTCCTTGGTTTGAGGATATAGAAGAAATTGGTAATGTTTATGAGAGAACAAGTAAACCAAAAATCAACATTAACAGACCCTTCCAAGTAGGCATCGTTGTTTATCAAGTGGCAAAGTTAAAAATGTTACATTTTTATTTTGACTTCTTAGACAAATATATTGACAGAAAAGATTTTGAATTGATACAAATGGATACTGACTCAAGTTACATTAGAATCTCGGGTGAAAAAGATAGAGGATGTTATTTGTCCTCATCTGAAAGAAGAATTCGAAGCATGTAAGAAAGATTGGTTTGCATGGAATAATTATAGCTCTAGAACTCCTGGTTTATTCAAACTAGAATTTCAAGGAAACCAAGCAAATGCTTTGTGTTCAGTTAAAGGTATGTCAGCTCGTCATAATGATTTAAACTGGGGATGTTATAAAGCAGCTTTTGAAGGATGAATGGATCGAGCTTAAAATAGAGGATTTCGAATGATGAATGGCACTATGAAATCCCATACACAAGATATACTTGGACTACCAGCTTACTATGACAAACGAAGAGTTTTACCTGATGGCATTCATACAGAGCCTCTAGAGTACACCATTGGGAGGTAATTCAGTGTATCTACGAACAACCAAAAGATGCGCTTACAAAACCAGGAGCGGATCGGATTGACAAAATTGGTACCGGATTAACAAAACCTGGACCGGATCCGAAAAAAATCGGATCGCCATAAATTTCCCGCCAAATAGTTACGTGATACCTCAGTTAAAAATGATGGAGAAAGAAGTATGCTGATGCTTGCTGTGTTTTAATGTTCCGTTTTTGGTTGGTTTTTATTTTCTGGTGAGAATTGTTTGCTATTTATTGACCCTAAACGCCCCGGCCCTGTGTTCATATTATAAGTATATCAGGTTAATTGCCGACTGCTTTATATAGACAATATCAAACGGTTGAATTTTTGTTTTTAGATGGTCTTTAGTACATATAAAACACAAGAGATAATTAGGACACTGTGAATCCGTTTGTGTAATACAAACAAGGCTACATGCAGCTGTAGGTAGCAATAATAAAAAAGTTACTTTAGGGAAAGATCATTAGTCATTTGAAAACAGAGACTGGAGCATTTCGTAAATGATAAAATTTCCCAACACCTTTCCTCCTTAACAACAATAGAAACACTTTCAGATAACTCATGACTAAGCAAAGTCACACCCCACTTATCTCTAGTAGTCGTAAGTTTTCCGTTTTCTCTATTCTAGCTACCGAGATCATAAGGCAAGATACGGTAAATGTATTCTAATAGGCTAAACTCTTGATTTTTTTTGGAAAATGTTACCATACAAACGAAACGAACAGCGAATGCAGGTTGTACAATTTCAAACAAATTCAATCAATTTTAGTATAAGAACATATCTCATGTTTGAGCCATCCGCTAGTATACATGTAAAAACATCCAAAAATCCATACAAGCTCTGGAGCCTTGAGAGAAACATATCAAACATGGCGACTGCTTAAGTTTTCGATCGGATGTAACGACACTTGCCAAGCAAGTGCCGGTCAACTGAGGCCGCTACGATTTTACCGTATTTGAAACTCATTCAAAGTAGAAAAATTATCATATTGGTCTCTGGTATCAACATATTTCTTCGAGCAAGCAATATCTTTTTTCTGCGCAGTAAAACGCAAATGTAAAACTACATCATTTTTACCCACTTAAGTAATGTTGTTCAAAATGAAACCAGAAAAAGGATCTTTTGCCGGATTGTAGCTACAAAAACAATTATTAAAAAATCTTTATCATTCGTTTGAAAGCATTGTCTTGTGCATAAAGTATTGAAAACGAAATACGATACTTTAAAGCTTTAAAAAAATTATTGAAATTATAAAATGTAAAAAACGATAAAATCTTTTGTCCTTTGGACTTCGTTTCGCTTAAATGGTACGTGGAAACTTCCATACCTAAACCAAAATGCTAAAATACTTAATCATAAAAATTCCATTGCCATTTCAACTATAGTTATAGTTTTAACTGTAGTTATGATTATAGTCCTAGTCCTAGTCCTAGTCCTAGTCCTAGTTCTAGTTCTAGTCCTAGTCCTAGTCCTAGTCCTAGTTCTAGTCCTAGTCCTAGTCCTAGTTCTAGTCCTAGTCCTAGTCCTATTCCTAACCCTAGTCCTAGTCCTAGTCTAAGTCCTAGTGCTAGTCCTAGTCCTAGTTCTAGTCCTAGTCCTAGTTCTAGTCCTAGTCCTAGTCCTAGTCCTAGTCCTAGTCCTAGTCCTAGTCCTAGTCCTAGTCCTAGTCCTAGTCCTAGTTCTAGTCCTAGTCCTAGTCCTAGTCCTAATCCTAGAGTTTATGTCGGAGGAGATTGATGCAACAAATAATGAAATTTATATTTTGGGTGATCTCAATTGTGATTTCCAAAGCAAAAAGTTTGATTGTTGCACTAAAAGACTCCGTGAACTCTGTGAGATATTTAATTTGCCTCAGTTTATAAATGAACCAATGCGAGTAACTTCAAATTCTGACTCATTGATTGATCTCTGTTTAACATCAGCCCCGACTAAATGAACTTTCAATTAAGTTCTTAAGGTCATAGTCAATGCTGTTCTGTAAATGACCACCTTTCTCGTAAGCTTTCTTCTAACTGTGGAGTGCCGCAAGGATCAATTTTCGGTCCTCTACTTTTTCAAGTATTCATTAATGATTTGCCTAACTGTTTCAACACTGAATCTGTGGCGATGTATGCTGACGATACCACCGTCACTTTTCCTAGCGCTGAAAATGTTAGAAATTTTGAATTACAAATGAACAATTAGCTTGCTTGCTTAAACAACTGGCTAATATTAATAATTAATAAACCGTCACTTAATATTAATAAAACTGAGTTTATGATCATAACAACCAGACAGAAACGTACGTTTATAGACAGAGTTCCCAATATTTATATTCATAACAAAAAGATAAGACAAGTAAAGAGTGTCAAATTGCTTGGTGTCCATATAGAAGAAAACCTTTCTTAGTCTGAACATATTGTGCACATCTACAAAACGTTAGCCCTTTGCTTGGTTTGTTGAGAAGAATGAGAAATTTTGTTGACTCTGATAACTTGATTACTATATACAAGGCTCTTGTCCAACCTCACCTTGATTATGCTTGTATTGTTTGGGATGAACTGGACAGAGGCCGTGCCTTAAAATTGCAAAAACTTCAAAATCATGCGGCAATTGCAAGAATAGTCACTAGATCTATCTGGGAAGTACGTTCTAGTGATATTCTTGCAAACGTTAATTGGGATTTACTTGAACAAAGGCGATAGAGTCTCAAAAAGAAGTTTTTGTTTAAAACATTGAATAGGAAAACCCCTGAATATATACAACAGATTTTTGAAAGGAAAGTAAGGTCCACTTCTATTGAATTCAGTAAGGGATGATGAGAATAAATTGCTTGTTCCTTTTCCAAAAATCGGATTGTTTTAAGCAATCATTAGCCTACAGTGGTGCTGTGCTTTGGAACACCTTGCCCAATCGCGACAGAAATGCTAAATTTTTAAATTCAAGTGATTGAATTTTTAATCTCTGATTCCTGATATCTCCCCTACGTTTTTGTAATTTTATTATTATAATGTGATATAACTTCTTTTCTAGATTTATGTAAATAAACAATTTTATAAATTGTATATCTATCAATGTAAATAACGGATGTCCTTGTAAAACAGTTCTAAACTGAAGGTATTTTACCCTTTTTGAAATAAAGGTTTACTACTACTACTACTACTACTACTACTACTATTACTACTACTACTACTACTACTACTACTACTATTACTACTACTACTACTACTACTACTACTACTACTAGTACTACTCAGGGTTTTGATTAATCTAATGTCATTATTTCATTAATAATTATGCGTACGATATGTTTTTGCTTTACAGCTGATATTATTGATCAGTAATGAATTATAAACGTAAAACTAACAGGTAATGGTAAAAACAATTTATATGTTTACAATCAACCTTAGTTGTATGTTTGAATAAACTTTCCAGCTTTATACATTCTAGAGAGATTCCCTTTAAAGATCCCTTCAAACGATTTTAGTTTTCTTTTTAAATACGAACCGATACATTTTGCCAGTGCTCAGTAATTGCTGCAAATTTTTTGGCTCCTTCAGTATATATAAATTTGTTCTAATTTGTTTTTATTTTTGCGAGTGGTTTGAAATGATGCCAAATCCAAACAAAAGGAAGAGACATTGAAAAACAGTGCTGACCATTTGTATATTGGGGAAATTTCTCAGGGAAACCGGCTACATCTATGTTTTTACTGCATGCATGTGCACATGCATTGCAAACGCAAAGGTAAATTACAAGATTCAGTAAAGTTTCAACCAAAAACATTCTCACTTTATTTCGGCCTCTGCCCGAGCTATAGTTTGTTCTTAAACTGCTCTTAACATTCGGCCAATCTGAGCCTCATTGTTCTTAATAAAATATGGACGTTGAGCTAGTAGTTTTTACAAAACGAGTCAATATCGACAATCTGCTCAATTAACGGCTAAAAGTTTAGCTAAAATATGCATATGACTTCGTTTTACTTTCATTCTAACTTGAAAAAAACATATTTGTTTGACTCATGTAAAGGTCTTATCCTTTTTTATTGTAGCTTCGAAAGTTTTTTGTTACCTCCGACTCTGCAAGGAGGTTATGTTGTCTATGTTTTTTGCTGGGGTTTCTTATCTTATTTGTTAGTTAGCATCATAACGCAAAACAATATGGACGGATTTTGATGAAATTTTCAGATGTTGTCAGAAATGGAACATGGAAGAACTGATTACAATTTGAGGTTGATCCGGAAAAATTCCTGGATTTTGGATCACTTTGAATGTTTCAGCATACAAGCATAAAAGCACACTCATCGCATTTTTATACAAGCACACTCAGCGTCATTTACAATTTCAATTTACACTTGTAGCAAGACTCGTGCTGCACGCGTACAAATTCCAAATTCCTCGAGTTCTTGAAATTTCCAAGAACTGTAATGTTGCGTGGAGATCACAATTTGCTTGGCAGAGATCTGCGTTCTTTGAATGCTTTTCTAGTTATTTCAATGTTTTCATTTCAGTTTAAGTTTTCGTTAAATACTAATCTTTGGAATATAGTTATTAAATTTATTGTTTTGATTTTCATAAAAGACTATATATATATATACATAGGATCGTTTTGACAAGAGAAAAAGAACTATATAGTATTCAATTACTCGTAGTTTTTTCTTAAATTTTACAAGCGGTGTATTTTTCGCATCTATCAATAAGTGCGTCAATTTTCAACCGAAATACATACACAGGCGTCTTTGTAGAACTGCATACAATTATGATATGATCTGCTGTTATAGCAACTATATCCAGCAGTATTGTAGTCATGTCGGTTCAAGTTACGGCTTTATGTCCGACTGAAAACCCTCTAAGTCTTTCAGCTGTTGAGTTGTTAGCCTAAAGTGCATCCTAAATCATAAGCGTATTTATTTGGTAATAGCTTTATAATATAAGACAGTTTTTATTCCATTTTGCAGCCGCTATAAATATTCTCTAAACACTTCATCTGTCGTATACATACGGACATTCTGTTTACCCAACAAAAAAGATGATGGAATTTTTCTTTTAGAGGTGCACTCACTTAAAGAAGTATTCCGGTTTATTATCATATTTTTGTCAAAATTCAGTGAGAAAGCTCTGGCAAAAATTACATTGCGCGTTTTAGGTGAACTATCGAACTTCAATCGTTACCTTTTACCAAAACCTAAAGACATATATTATACAAACAATACTGCTTGAGGTGGTGCGGCCCTAACAAACACAATTGACATTGCATTTATGACTCACTTTAGCTAGTATTTGTACAAAAAAAGCTCTTTACTTGCCAGTTTCGGTTAAGTTCGAATATTTAACCTGACGCGAAACCTCTTCCCAAACATTTTTTTATTATGAACAAAGAATTCGGCTTGTCCTACCTCAGAGTTTGTTCTAAGCATCCTCTGCAAAACCTATGCCCGCATTCTCTCGTCTGAACTGCATCTCGCATTGGCAGTTTGCATACAGGACATTCTTGGTTTGGTAAAACAGGTTCTATAAACTCGTAGTCATATCCACCCGCATCTGAAGAGCTGATATTACATTCAGTATCGCTGTCCTGAAATTCAGTGATCTCGCGAATTAATGAATCATCATACAACAACTCGCCAGCGAAATCCATAGATAATGTCGCTGAAAATTAAAACTAAAGCAAATTCAATTTTTATGGTACCATGAAAATAAATGCTAACATTTGCCACAGATATAAACAAGTATTTTAAAGAGTTTTAATATATTAATTCATTATCTTCACTTCAGTTGCATACCCCAGTTTAAAAACATGGGCGGTTGTTTAACTAAGCAAAACATAGCAAACCAAAGAGCTCTAAATGGAATTAAAAACCTTGTTTCAAATTCCTTCAGACCATCAGTATACACAGTTTCAATAAAAGTAATTTAGAACTAGAAGACACAATATTTTACTTACAGGGTCCGAAAATTCGGATTATCAAAACTGATGAAAGTTTTAAAAACCAGTACACTTACATTGTATTTAAAATGAAACAAAACAATTAATTTATTATGTCTTCATATTTTTATGGACTTAAATAAGCTTCTCAAAGCTTAGTTATGATATAAACAAAGATTTAAAACGATATTAACATATTTCGTTTTTATTAAAATATTAATTGCTATACAATTTTAACCTTCTTTAAAACATAACAAACAATAAATTCAATAATGACATATGTATGAAACTAAATTTACGTACGAATTGAAACTAGAACACGCAAAATGTAACTAAAACGTGCGAATTGAAAACAGAACACGCGAAATATAAATAGAACTAGCGAAATGTAAGTAGAACGTGCGAGTTGATCGAGTAAAAGAACGTGCGAATTAAGAAACAGAACACACGTTTACAACAATGACCCTTATGGGCCATCGTAGTGTATACAGTAACATCCTCATGGTACCTACTGCAAAAAATAAACATGAATTAATAAGGAAATTGTATATTTTGTGGTTGGGGTTAACTTCAGTGATTACGTTGGAAACTAGTTCATCGTTACCCGCTTTTTTATAAGAACAACGAGAGCCGGGCCCAAATTAACCAAAATTTATAAACCATTTAAGAACAAGGCTGAGGTTCCTAATACACTCTTTTTTATGAATAAGAACCTTTTTTATAAGAACACGAGGCTTAAAATCGCCAAAAATTTAAGAACATGTTAAGAACATGCTGAGGCTGAGAAAAGGTGAAGAACATTTATTTATGATGA
>JAOTRI020092948.1:0-15346 GCA_028564885.2 Zoanthus sanctaehelenae | reverse complement strand
CACAAAAGTTACATCAGTAGTATTGTAGAGCTTCCTAGAAATAAGAACCTATTAAGAACCTAGCAACCCTAGATTTTTGTTATGCACCTTTTATGTAAGAACCTGTTTAGCCTAGCTGGAAAAAACACAGGTTCTTACTTGCGGGGATTTACTGTAGCGTAAAACTACGTTGGGATTTAGGAATATTTAACTTCATATACAGGCTCAGACGGTATAAATCGAATCCGTTGTCGTGATAGTCAGCGGTAATGAAAAGTGGTGAAAAGCCAATCAAATTACACGGCAATGTTCTTAAACAGCAATATGTTTAAGGGTTAACTGCTGGAAGTGAGAAGTTTGTTTAGATATATACCAACACGCTGGTGATAAAATGAACAAGAAATCTAAACAATTAACGAGGGGTAAAAACTCAATTATAAAAATTATTTTGTTTTATAAAGGTAGTAGTTTGAATGTTCTGAAGACTACGGGTATAGTCTACTCAAAAGTATATAAGATTTTTCTTGCACGTTGGAGCAATGTTCAACAGCATACCAAAAGAACGTGATCAAGTTTGATCAATTGCCGGCGCGGATTTTTTACCATGAACAAAGTTTGCCTATCAAAAAATAATAAACCAGTATTTGAAATAGACACAAAAGGTGTAATGTAAAGTTTGAAAATATCTTTGATCAGATTTATAATTTCGTCAAGACCAAACAAAAAAAGAAATCAGTAAAAGCTAAACAGTAGCTCAGGTACGAATACTAACCCGTAGTTGCTGTCGCCTATGAGAGATGGTATGGCCCTTCAAATTGCTTGAGTCGGAGAATCGCTTGCCACAGAACTTGCACTGATATGGTTTTTCACCTGTATGCAATCGCGTGTGCCTTTTCAAACCATCTGAGCGCGCAAAGGTCTTTCCACATAATTTACATAAATGCTTTCTTTCTTTTGATTTTGAATGTGTTGTTGGATCTTCTTCATGGTTGGCCTCTAACAAAAGAAAATGAGCGAACTTGATAATATGTTAATCAAATATTCCTAGAATCTAGTTTTTGAAAAAAAGGTGCATTGACTGGTTACTAAATGAAATTACTTGCATAACAACGGTCTCTAAAGAATGTGAACAATCAAAACCTAATAGAATTATAATACGTTTTATGAGTTAATAACACAAACTATGAGTTGACCAGTTAGGGGTTTTTCGCTTAAAGTTAGGATTAGGCGAGGCGGCAGAAAGTGCTTTAAAGCCAGTAAGACACTATTCTACTATGTTTTTAAGTCTGCCACTTTTCCGGAAATGATCGGCTTACGAAAGCAAGTTTCCAAAAACTCCCAAGTCTTATTTTCCATCTGTTAATCAATTTTCTTGTTTCTTGAAGATTCATAAAATGTTTTGTTTCCTCTTACAATCGTTACTGCGATTTCGTCGCATGATCAACTTTCACCAATTACCCATCTGTCCGTCTATTTTACATTTTAACCCTAAACTCCAACTTCAACCCAAACGCTCATCCTAACCCTAACAACAATAAGAAGAAATAATAATAATAATAATAATAATAACAATAATAATAATAATAATAATAATAATAATAACAGCTTCTGCCTGGGATCATAGAGTGTATGAAAAGGAAGGGGGCAAAAATTGAGAAATATCAGGAACTGAAAAGAGAAATTGGAAAGCTATGGGGGATCAGGCATCTGGAAGTTGTACCGGTTGTTGTTGACGCTCTTGGCTTAGTATGCAAAAGGTTTGATGCATGGCTTGAGAAGCTAGGGATTACCATCAGAACGGAATTGCTGCAGAAAACAGCCTTGTTAGGCACAGCAAAGATTTTAAGGAAGCTGTTAGAAAGCTGAAGGAGAAGAAATGATACAAAGAACCTTTGGCCATTGACTATGGCTCGATTCTTTGGTGTAGTGTCGGTATAACATCAGCCAGAGCTAAAGCGTTACATCAGTTACTACTAATAATAATAATAAATTGGATTAATAAGGTTTACCTTTCCTTAAAGGTTAAGTTTTCTTTTTGTATTAAATGGAAAATGCCGTGATATATTACAATGTCCTGACACATCTGAGTTTTGATATCTTCACATTTTGAAATCTTTTGATCGTTAAAGCCTAAATTTTTGTGATGAGAAGGGGCAGATACTTAGGCTTTATATACGACGATGTTCTAACTTATGATCTAAATCTTAAATCATAGTACCGGTAAGTACATATTTATATAGCGCCCCTTCTACTAACAATCCAATGGCGCTTTACAAATAGAACTAGTATAAAATATTAAAACTACATGGTAACAACGGTTTAACAAATAATAGTAAAATACAACTGATGTGAGGTGTTCAAAGACAAATAAAAGTCATAAAAACGTTTAAAAAGATGCATCTTCAACATTGATTTTCAAGATGTCAGGCAAGAACAGTTTCTCAAGTCCAAAGCCCTAAACACCAACACAAACTCCAATCTAAACCATACACCTAATCCTAAACCTAATTCTAACCTTAAGGAAAAACCTGTAACTCAAACTTGATTCGTGACTCATTTACTTATTTGATTTATAAAAACGTTTTCTCACCTGGAGTCTGTTTAAGGGTAGAACTTTGGTTATTAAGATCTTTAGGAGGGGCAGCAACAGAAGGGTTTACATCACCACTGGTGGGTTCTGAAACTGCAGCTTTTCTTAAGCCATTATCGTCCGCTTCTTGATTTCCTGGAGCCGGTTTGGCGTTAATAGACTTCTTTCCAAACTCCACGAAATCATCAGTTATGGTCCCCCCAGGTGGACAAATATCTGAAACAGCAATATCGCTTGAAATATTTGCATCCCTTTCTTGGTTTTCTGAGACCGTTGTAGGATCTTTAGTCTTGTTTTTAAACTCTTCCAATTCATCACCTAGGTTCTCCGAATTTGAACCAATACTTGACACGAATGCTGGCAAGCTGTTTATTTCCATTTCTGCAGTAGTTGAATCAGATTTAGGACTATTAACCAAATATTTTGGAAGCGATTCATTCACTTCATTTGCCTCTGAATTGGTGACTAAACTAACATCAACGTTCTTGTTCACTAGGTCTGCAGAGCTAATGTTTTCAGAATGAATTCGAGATACATCGCTATTCTTCGGGATTTCTGTTTCTATGCATTTGTCAGAATCACAGCCAGCGACCCTTGTATTTCCTTCTAGCCGATCTTTGTTGGACAAAGAATTATTCTGTGATGTTTTTTCTTTGACAGAATGTGCTTCTGTTGCGCCCTAATACAAAAAACAATAGCAGATTATTTCCCGTTATACAAATTCTTTTCATTTGTCTTCCACATTTGCTAATGAACACAACTATTATGCCAACTTAATAATGGCACAAAGACTAAAGGCCAACTAATTGCAGACACCGTATTTACCACTCCTAACGTAGACGGATGTGTGTTTTTGGAGTGAGAATATATGACACCTTAGCTCAACAGCTGATCGTATGTATCACATGTACCGAAATGCTAGTGACATCTTTAAATAACCTCTTGATACGATATGGACTTGAACAGAAAAGGTCCAGAAAAGGGGTGATTATCCTGTACGTACTCCTGCACGTTTCAAACCCAAGCTTAACACTCAAAACACAGTTGCCATTATTAGAAATGCAATTTTTTCTCGCAAGCAATACATTATGGTCAAGAAACACCTAGATAACATAACGTAATACTAGCAGTAATCATAGATTAGTGAAGTGCGTTTGATATTTTAAAGGTTGGCTGGGATGGCGATTTTTCTAGCACTGTGGTAGAGGGATAGAACTTAGCTCTGTGCAAAAACAGTTAACACAAACAAGAAGTCAAATAATAAACAGTTGTGTAATTTCATGGGAAGCTTACATGCCGTATTGGCTGTAACGGCCCACACCCAGACCCTCTCGGAGAAATCCAAGATGGCGTCGATTTGGATCAACCACAAAATCGAGATTTTTTCTGCCTGCGCAAGATTATGATTGCGTTCTCCTAACGTCGAACGCAATAAAGATAACACCTAACAGTGACATCATTTACTGATTAACTTGTGGCCCACTAAAATTAAAAATACAATTTTTATATATACATTAATAATAATTACATATTGAAAAAATAAAAATAAATTTTTCTAAAACTCTAAAATGTAAGAAAATATATTAAAAAACAAAAATATAAAACATCTATCTATCTATTCTATTTACAATAATTTATATCAAACGATCCCTTAGTCTTTTGAGAATCTAACAACATTTTTCATAATTCAGCATCAAATGATTTCAAGGAGTTTTTTGTCTTTAAAAATAGAGGCAAATTATTGAAGTGCGTCCTCCTTCCGTGATGTTCCTATGACGGGGCACAGTAAATTTATATTACAACATCGCGTGACTCTTGGGCGAGCATCAGAACTTTTTCTTAGGTACGCGTTTAAATAGTCGGATAGAGTACCTATTATCCGTTTAGAGGCCAGTTCGCATCGCTTTATGTATACTTCATTATAAAAAGGGATTAGGTTATTAAACAATGGTACTGTTCGACAAGTGCGTTGTGCTTCAAGAATAATACGTGCAGCCCGTTTCTGCATACGGAGAACTCTTTCGAGTGGTTCTTTGTTACATGATGTCCATACTGGGCTTGCATATATTATTAGTAATTTTATTATACTGTATTAAAATAAATCATTCTCTGGTTTTTCTTTAAGTAGAGGCTAATATGGTGTAAAAGGCCAAGTCGCTTTGAAAGCTTGTTGCAGAGTTCTTTTATATGCACTTCGTAAATTAGGTTTTCATTAATGATTATAACCTGAACCAAGAATTAGAAGTTTATGATTAGTGACTTGTACAATTTCAGTGTTATCCGTTTTTACTTCCAATTTTCATTTATCTAGGGCGATGTGCTTCTGTAGACGTTTCCAAGTTACTAACAGAGCTTTGTTTTTTTCATATTTATATACATTTTGTTTGTTCTAGCCCATCTCTCTATTTCACTCAAATCCAAAGACAATGATTGATTTAATGATAGCATGATTTTCCAATCGGAGCTCAAAGACAAAGTGGTGTCATCTGCATAAATGTCCATAGTTGAGTTTTAAACGAGAAGGGGCATAAAAGAAAAAGCACTGGACCTAGAATTGACACTTGGGGCACACTTTGCTAGTTTACCGTCAATTTTTCAGACGCATTTCTCCCTAACGAAATAAACCTTCTTAAAAAAACAAAACTATTTTAATAGTCATTTGCTAAATTAACTAAAGTTTCATTTTGTATTCATTTATATACAAAGTTTTGATTCTCTTACCGCACAATTTTAGCATAAATTGACCCGAATCAACAAAATCCATTGGGATTAACAAGACTTATCCTTGAAAACTCCGGCCATTTGAGAACACTCGAGAAATGTAGAAATGACCAATCTTAAAATGTAAAATTATGGAAATGATTTAACAAAGAAGTAAAGTCATTTGAACAATTTTTTTAAATAAGAAATGTAAATCAATCGTTTTAAACATTAACTTTGTTGTTTTCACGTTTAGGATAATCATTTATATTATTTTCATTATTATTGTTATTAATCAAGTTTGAGTTTATTGTTTTATTGTTTTCTACTATTTACATGATATTGCAGCTGATACGCAAATAGTGAAACAAGTCGAGGCGGATCAGCCATATTTTAAGTTCTTAAATCACATAACAGTCAAATAAATATATTTAACAAAGCCTAAGCCGTGTTTTAGACTGTGATAAAACACGACGGCTATTTGAGAACACGAGGGAAATGTAAAAAACACGAGCCGCAGGCGAGTGTTTTCTACATTTCTCGAGTGTTCTCAAATGGCCGGAGTTTTCAAGGATAAGTCTTGTTAATCCCAAAATAACAGCTAAAATCTCTTCTTGTAAGATTGGAAACAAGATCTTAGGTTAAACATTTAACCCTGGGTTAGTGCTAATAGGATCTTGAACAACAGTGGGCCCAAGTGTCCACCTACCTTAGTTAAGGTGTCCTAGTACTTCAAAAGTTACTGAAAACCCCGCTATAGCTCCATGACCTAAATCTGATTTTGCTACCTACTGTAAAACAGGAAAAAAATACTAACTTTTTGTTTCCTGTTATGAGATTGAAGGTGACCTCTCAAGTTGCTTTGATCGGCAAACCTCTTGCCACATTGATCACAGAGGTAAGGTTTTTCGCCGGTATGTAGACGCAGATGCCTTTTTAAACCATAGGTACTTGCAAACTCTTTGCAGCACTGGCGACACTCTTTAGATTTCCTTTTTACACAACGATGGTTCAAGTACTTGCGAAATGATTTAAATGTTTTGTCACAATCTTGACAAGGGTACGGAGTGGGTTTTCTGTGCGACAGAAAGTGGCTCTTGAGAATACTGGTGCTTGAGAACGTTTTGCAACAACGAGGGCATTCAAATGTTCGCTTCCCCTGCTTTACGAGGACAAATTTTCTTTTGTCGTGAGAAGCTGTTACAGCTTAAAAAAAGGAAATAAAAAAGTTGTAAGAGAAAGACGTTATTTAGATTCATTTACATAGCATGTGTGTTTCAGTTTAACAGATCGGTGAGAACTATATATCCGTATAATTCTATGGCTAACAGATTGGTGAGAACTATTTATCCGTATAATTCTATGGCTAACAGATCGGTGAGAACTATTTGTCCGTATAATTTTATGGCTAACAGATCGGTGAGAACTATTTGTCCGTATAATTTTATGGCTAACAGATCGGTGAGAACTATTTATCCGTATAACTCTATGGCTAACAGCAAGAACAAATAGAAACTTTAATCTCGAACTAAGCAAAACCTAGAAACATGAGTGAAAATGTTTTCCGACTCAACAACTCGTAATCACTAGTATACTAACTAAGAGCCTCTTTTTAGCTTTCAATAAAATTTTATCCTGTGAATATGTCTAAATGCTCGTTGAGAATGACTTGAGAGTCTTCTACAAATATTTGATATAGTGCTCTCAGTACTGGAGACTGACCACACATCATCGGGTTCACTACAGCCTATTATTTACCACTGACGTGGGTAGATTCTTTTAAAGTGTCTATGAAGTGACAAATGTTTTTGGTTGTCTGAAAAGATCTAGAAAACGAGCAGTCCCTATTTTCCCTCTTTGATAGTTTGTACAAGCCGGCAAGCTTTTCCACGCTCAAAAACTGGGGCGGAGACAGAAGAATAACAAGCAAGGGGGAGGGGGCGGGGGAGAGTAGAAATAGGGAATACTCTTATAGTCTTGAAAAGATCATATGAAATACAAACAGGCAATTAAAATAATAATATTACAGAGTTACTAAGCGTCAGGGAAGATTCGAGTTCTTTTTGCTAACGACAAGAACAATACTTTATTCAGTTGAGCAAAAACTTTACAAGATAATCACAGCCCGTAGAAATAGCAAAATATTACTTCGCAATATTTTGAAAAATCAAAATTCTTCATAATCAAATGAAAAATCTTTAGGAACTAATAACAAATATATCATAATATATAAAATCCTTCGCTTTTCATGCGATTGATAGTCTGCGATTAGCTAAAATGGCGGAAAGTAATCGGTCGCATTTCTAAAGAAGCGGAGAAGAATGCAATCCAGTTCACATTAATATTCTTGGCACTGAAGTTACCAGTAGGGGTTGGGAGACAAGTCCTACAGTTTCAAGTCGTTTTTTGAGAGGACGTGTGAGCCCACTGCAAAAAGAATGGAACCCTATTACCTTGGCAAACCATAGGGCGTTAGAGGAAAGTCTTACTTTAAATGGTGTTTTTTTCTTTTGAAAGCTTGGCTGAAGTTAAACTTAGATTTCAAAATGGCTACCATCTGAATTCAATGGGTAGAAGCTTGAAAAATATCTAATTCATACCCTCAACGCTTAAAAAACATTTTCCTACCATTAACAAACGATTACATTAGCATGAAAGAATAAACACAAAATAACACAAAATTAAGGAAATAGGTCTTCAGGTTACTAACAAAATTAAAGGCTTCTTTAGTGGAAGACAAAAATGTCCCTTACTAGGTGCAGTTATTTGCGGCTCTCTCTCTAGTACTGAATGTCTTGTGTTTATTGCTGCATCACTGCATCCAACTTCATAACTGACCAGAGTAGAAGACTTGTGGACTCCTGAAGCCATCGACGATTGGGTGTTTTGCTCACTGGTAACAAATGATGGGCCATTGCTTCCTGCATTTGAGGTTTCTGATACCAGGCTTGTTTCATCTGAATCTGTTGCAAGCTAGACAAATGAAAAACAAAACACATGAAATCCAGAATTCGCGTTAAGCTTTGGAAGCAATTCCTTTTCGGCCGAGCATTCTGATTATACTGGTTCTAAAATGAACGTAGTTGCGCGCGGCTGCATGAAGAATGTAAAAACCCATCTAAATGAACTAAATGCCACAAAAAAGGTTATGGTGGTAATATCAGTTAAGAGCGAATGAGAGTGTGAATGACATGGATTTGAACTGTTTGAATTAGCCGCCTGTGTTTACAAGATCACAAGTTCAATGCTCCTTTTTGTGGCTTCTGGTCAGCTACTATAGCGCATGCGCTATTCATTCTAGATGAATTAACAGTCGTTTATATATAACGTTTTTAATAAGTGTTTAGCTCAAACACTATGGAGCAAAATATATACTTACAGTATTTATATTATGTTTATTGACATGGTGACTTGGAAAACTGGAATTTGAAGACGATGTTCCACAGGAAGCGAACTGATTTGACTTGCCTCCTGTAAGCAAACAAAAAGGCTTTGTCAGGATTGTAACGGCCACCCGCTAAGCCTAGTTGGTAAGGTGCCAGTCTACTGTACGAAACCTTGGGATCTTAAAATATATGAAAGAAATGACTGTGCGCAAAACTTGAGGGTTGCCCAACACTGGCAATCTATGGGTTACACAACACTGGTCGTGACAGATGGAGACGTTACGATTCACCGTAGTTTATTTCACAAGACACAAAAACAAATTCAGGAAGAATCAATTCAGGAGAAGAATAAAAAAGGTCAGCAATCCCCTCCATCCAATCAGATGATGACGGTCTTGACAGATAGAGACGGTCTGGCTCACCTGAAATAACTTCGCAAGATACTTAATTATAAATATTATTAGTTAAGCAAAAATGAAATGATTTGTTACTCATAAATATATAAAATCAGTATAGTTTAAAGTTCGTTACCTGTTGTCAAAACGTTTTGATTTCAGAACGCTAATCAAGCAATACGAACGTTTCATATCGTGCAATAATCATTCCTTCAATGTTTTTGGATATAGTCAAGAAGACGACCCTAAGACTGTTTTTTTAGGGGGGGAGTGCGCCGTCTTCGCTACACGGTGTACAAAATGGATGTTTGAATGGCAAAACAAGAATGATTTCATATAGAACAATATTCAACAATCAACAACAACAACAAAAACAACAATTCTTTATTTTACCTCATAATTACAACATTTTTACATTTTGCATAAGACAATAGAATTAAAATAAAGGTAAAGGTAAAAAATACAAATAACTTAAAAGATAAAAATGGGTTATCGCTCCAAAAGGAGCGGTTTTATAAAAAAAAACACAAAACACAAGTCATAAACATCTCGTGAATTCATGAAAAGAATGAACCATAAAATATACATCTTGAATTAAGTGTTTAGCGAGGTTAAATTAACAAGAATGAGGCATAAATTATAAATCGTGAATTGAATGTTTAGCAAGCCAAGGTTCAATGAGCAAGGAGCCAATCAGTGTATGTCATAGCTTGAATGTTGATCAAGGTTAAATGTGTTCAAACTGCTGATCTCTCAAAAAGACAGCGTACAAACCACATTTATCACTCTTACCTGTATCTAACGGCAACCGTTTAGTGTGTTCACTGCAACCAGATTCCAAGCTGTTTGTTGCTGTGCTTACTTCAAGTGATTTTTCTTTAACCTGCAGAAATGGAGAACGGCCACATTCCTTCTCACCAAAAGTATTTAATAATTATTACTACAAACAAAAAAAACGCTGAAGGCCTATACTAAAATTGGTTTTCTAATCAAAAGGGGTATAAAATAATCAATTTTGATAGCAAGTCAATCTTATTCACAAAAATTGGTAGCCTTAAAAGATGTTATCCATAGTCACGCCTTTTCTACACTTGCAAGGCAATTAACATTGCAGCATAAAAATATGGGGTTTCTACAAGCAAAAAACACTCTTGAAAAAAACTTATGAGATGCAACCAACTAGGTTTTGTAAAACAAATGAACAAACTTAATAATTAACAATTATTCTCCGAAGTAGAGGTGACTACCGGTGCATCCATCACTAGGCATAAATGTTTAAATAAACTAAATGCTTTAATAAACTTCCCCAAACTCTGAGGGATTTTGTGCTTTTTAATCTGGCAAGAGAACGTCTGGGAAAGCATATGCATGAATAATATTTTGATATTTAATAATATTTTTAATTATTTATGATAACTAACCGTAGATTAGATATTGTAGATGAAAAGCCATGTAAAAATTGAAGGCTACAATAAATTTGTTATAATTTTCAATAAAATATTAATATTATTATTATCATTATTAATATTATTATTATCATTATTAATATTATTATTATCATTATTAATATTATTATTATTGCTTTAGTATTGAACTAACGGATGAATACAACTTCTCAACATTTTTTTAAAGAATCTGGGAAAAAACAAGTTCCGCTGCCTGTCTTCAACAATCTATCTAGGTATAGGACTTTTCTCCCTCAAAATCACACACTCGCCATCACCCTTTCTCAATACATGACCCAACCACCTTAAACTGCCTTCTATAGCAGTTTCGAAAATCTTATCTTTCATTCCTTGACTTTCCATCAGCTCTAGTGTTTATTCTACCAGCCAACTTCACACCACAATCTTTGGAACCATACGTCTTTCCACCCACGTTTCCGATCCGTATTTCACCACAGGTCTTATCATCAAATACAGATAAAAAATTAAGAATAAAAAGAATAAAAACTTAAAATTAAACACTTCTTTATATTTAGAGGGTTTCTTTCCTCGCTTATTTCAAGAATTTTTTCTTTCAAAACCCAAGCAAAACGGGAAGCCATTTTTCACCAAGCTGAATAGCGCTGAATATTCAATGTTTGATGAACCAATCGTAGAACAAGAAATGTTAATACCAACACATATTATACAGGTTCCATTTACAATATTCATTATAGAAGTAAAGAAAATAAGTTTAAAAATATATATATACATACATACATATATTTATATTTATTTTTATATATTTTTCTGTTTACATATATATATATATATATATATATCGAAAGATGAGGCTCAATGATTCACTGTTACTTCGAGTTTCGTGCTTACGCACTCATCAGACAGTATTTAATAAAGAAAATTCCTATCACTTAGTTTATATACAAGCGTGTGAGAAAAGCTGTTTGCATAATTACAATGGGCGTAAGTAAGCTATTTAAGCTATTTAAGGGCGTGGGTCTATTTATAAAAAAGACAGTCAATTGTTTCTTAAGTAGAACTTGTTTTCATGGCGGCACTTTGAGATGCTTCTGTTTAGTAGTTCGTCGGGCTATATGTATATATAAAAAATATATATATTTAATAAAAATATACTTAATAAAAATATATTTAATCGTCGAGCGATTAAACATTAGCCTCTGGCTGTTTAGCTTACTTACAGTATACCCAAGGCTTTTGTGCTGGTTTACATGATGCTTAAGTGCACTTGCGTCAGAATATTTTTTCCCGCACAGACTGCACTCGTATGGTTTCTCTCCAGTGTGCAAACGAATATGCCTGGTCAGGTTATCGGCCCTTGCAAACACTTTGCCACAATATTGACAGACACGAGATCGCCTTCCTTTTTTAAAGCACCCGTGATCCAGATAGGGACTAACATCTCCGAAGTATTTCTTACAAGTTACACACTTAATGTGCTTGTGGTGGAGACGATGAAATTTGAGGGCAGAAGAACTCTCAAATATCTCTTTACAACGCACACAGTTGTATACCAACTTCCCTTCGTCATTCAATGCGGCCTGCGAGGTACTTTCGTCTGTTGCCCCTGCTAGCACAACAAGAAAACGCAAAATTTCTGTTACAGGCTTTGAGAAAATTACTGAGAAATCATGAAAAATTACTACAGGGCAAAGCTTTTGATTAACTGTAACTCAGTGATCAATGCACGCGTGATTTTATGCTAGGTGATCTCCGTCTAATAATACAACTTTATAGTCATATTATAAAGGGAAAGCAAGTACAGAATAGTATCAAACGGAAGTTGAAAAGGGACTTGCATGCATTAAAGAGTATAAATGTTGTAGCTTATTTTATATTTCAGGATTTTTTAAAATATACTATACGTTTTATTTAACCCACGTTACTTTTATTTGGTCTATCTTTTGAAGGCCGGCTTAGGGTTAGGGATATGTTAGGTTAGGGTAAGGGTTAGGGTTTAAACGAAATGAAAACCGTCAATCGTCACAGTAGCTCAGTGATGAAAAGGGCGGACAATAGAGTGGTTTGACACATAACATAGGCATGTTGGCCACATTGTGACAATATTTAGGGGGAAATTAGGGATTTTTTCCCTAAAAAGCAGATATTTTTAAAGATAAAAAGTTAAAAAGTAGGGCTATTTTGAGGGTTTTATTTAGGAAAGAATGAAGAACTCAACATACCTTTCTACCACTGTTATTCAAACAGAAAGATACTTACTCAAATGAAATCCTGGTTAATTTTATAGCATTAATGACTTAGGAAAGAGATCATGCACATCGCGTCTTGAAAATACTTAGCATGGATCCAACATCGTTGAAATTTGAAGCCACTGGCACCACAGTCAACACTGGACAACCACACCACAAAGAAACTTGCAGTATGACCAGGTAGGGCAAATGTAGAACCCATGCCAAGCACTTTCAGTGACATCAGCCGTGCTCAACCATCATAGAAAGGAAAAAAGTAGGGACTTTTAGGGGAAATTGAAAAAAAGCTGAAAAAGTAGGGTTTTTTAAGGCATGTGAAAACATTTAAGAATTTTTAGGAATCTTGGGGCCACCAACATGCCTGCATAACAGTGAGGGCTCAAATCCTGCCGTGGGCATCTCACGTATGACATTTATACAAAAAAAGTTAGAAAATTAAGCAGATAGATATAAAGATAGGGAGGAACTAGATGGTAAGGGTTGGGAGACACATGAGAGTAAGTAGTAAATTATAAAACTATTTACATTCTTTCATGTTCCCCGAAAATCCAAGCCCCAGATTTAATATGAGTCCCCAAAAATACAAATTCCTTTTAAGGACAAAAAAAATTACCTGGGTTGAAAAAAAAAGAACCTAGGTAGAAAACAACCTGAATTTAAAAATAACCTACAAAATATACACAGCATAGGGTATAGTCACGTTGCGTAATGATCATCACACGCACTTCCCATCAGTACAACTCAATATCGAGTTTGCTCGTGGGCTGATATTTGTTGATCTCGATTTGAATTCGAGATTTTTCTCCGGGTACTCCGGTTTTCGTCCCTCTGCAAAATCGACATCCATGTCAAGATCTGAGCCATCGTGCCATTAAAAATTTAGCCCTGGGTTAGAAAAATGGGCAACCACTTCCTTCATAATTGACGTTGAGTAAAACATTTATTCATTTGTGATGGGCTTGGTTGGCACAGTTGGTATAAGATCTCTGCCTACCAACCACACGGTCCCCAGTTTGATAACCAGCTCTGCCAAAATTTAGAATATTTGTGTGATCTAATTAAAACTTTCTTAGCTTTCCATCCTTCAGGTAGGTAAATAATGAATAACGTCTGGTAGAAGTCAACCTGCGATGGATTTCTGTCCCATTCAGGGAGTCAAAGACTATCATCCACGTAAAATTACGTGGCTCCATGGCCATAGCTAAAACTTTTTCAGCGAGGAGGGGGGGGGGAAGAATCCTCTGAATCTTAATACCGTATTTCTTTGATTACAAAATGCTACTGAAAAATCAAAGATCAGGAATTTAGCTTTATGAATAATGACTTGATAGGGCGGACACGGTTGGCGCAGTTGGTAAGATCTCTGCATTCTAACTACGAGGTCCCCAGTTCGATCCCGGCACTTTGCCGAGATTTGAATATCTGTGTGGCTTTCTTTTCCGTCTAAGCCAACTCAGCTTTCCATCCTTCCGTGGTAGGTAAATGAGTACCAGCGTCTGCTTGGAGCTAACCTACGATGGATTATTGTCCCATCCAGAGGGAGTCAAAGACTCTCATCCGCCTAACACTACAGAAACTGGAGATAAGCGCCGGCTCCATAGGCCACTAGGCTCGAAAGGATTTAGCTTTTAATGACTTGATTAAACAACGTCATCATACCGTTATCATTCGTTGAGGTCACCTGCTTTGAATAATTATCAGTAAGTGTCGTTTCTACGTTTTTTTCACTCTGATCTGTGTGAGTTTGAGGTTGATGTCCAGTTGCTAGTCGAGTTTCATCTGATTCTCCATCATGTACTTGTAAAGGTTCAGCAGTAGACGTTTCTCTAGCTGCTCCTGTATCAGATTGTAAGGACTCATTTTCCTTCACCTTCAAATAATCAAGCAGTAAAGAAATAACTTATTATGAACTAACTCTCGGATAATCTTATTTATTCTAAAAAATACTGCTGTAAAAGCACGTTCTTGTCTATAAGCTATGCTAAGATTATCATATCAATCAATAAGAGCACATGAAGAGAGCGCTTGCGGCATTACGTACACAGATAATAATAATAAAAAACAAGAAGTAACTACGGACAAAGTGCCGAGTATTCAATACAAATGTTTTTTGTCACTAAGTAAAGTCAAAGTCAGTGACAAAAACACATATTTATCAACAATAATAATAATAATTCAATAATAATTTATTTAGTTGTATTGCGCGTGTTACATAATGATCGATCGATTGATTGATTGATTGATTGATTGATTGAATGATTGATTGATTGATTGATAAGTAAAGCAAAGAAAGTTAAGGCAAAATTTTACATAAGTATATTCATGAATGTATTTCAAAAATTAAATTATATAGATAAAACAATTTAGAACACTGCGATGTGAGGCAGTGTTAATTTCCAAAACAATATATAATGACAGCAAAACAAAACAGCGGACAAATGTACTTGATGCTTGATGTCACCAACAATGATGATACCACTATAGATAATGTCACCAATAATAAAAATGCCAAACATGATGATGTCATCGATAATTATGATGCCACAGAAAATGATGATATCACCAATAATGAAGTTACCACCAATCATAACGTCACCACTAATGATGATGTCACTGAAAATGA
>JAOTRI020092937.1:0-15347 GCA_028564885.2 Zoanthus sanctaehelenae | reverse complement strand
CCCTCTGGACGCACGACAAGGTTGTTTGTAAGATTGCTCTGAATGACTGTTCCTTGTGGTTTGTCTTGAGAAGAAAATAATAATTCAGTTTCGCGTTAATGAAGTTAGTTTCAACGCAACGGTATCGGTTAATTGCAAATAGTTTTAAAATATATACAAAAGATTACTTACATTGAACGGTTACTGTGGCATTTGCAGTAGCGTTTTGACCAATTCCATTAGATGCAGTACATATGTACTTCCCGCCATCGTTTTTAGAAACATTCGTTAGGTGGAGGAAATTGTTTGTGTTTTTGAAGTTCGTGTCACCTTCTTTTGTCCAAATAATCTCAGGTGACGGGTTTCCACTTGCATTACAGAACAGAGATACGGAATTACTTTCATTAACTGTCATCCTTTGCGGGTGTCGAGATATTTGTGGTGCAACTGTCAAGAGAATCATCGGTCAAACCATGTATGAAGAGTAACAAATGTTAATAAAGTAAAGAAAATCTAAAATTGCGGACTTTATTTTATTTAACCATGCATTAACTTCATTATTATAGTTAAAACAAGTTCAGTTTCGTAAATAGGAAGACACAGAGTAGTTTATAGAAAAAATTCTTTGTTAATAAATAGTTAAGAAATAGATATTAAAGTATTTAACTGAAACTAGCAGTTATAGTTAGCATTTACAAGCTTCAATGATTGTTATCTTTAGTATTTGATTTATGTTCTGTTAAAAGTTTCATGCAAAAGCAAAATACTATCTGCTACTATATTTCAATGTAGCCGAGAAAAAATTTACAAAGATATCAATTGGAAACTTCCTGTTCTATTTATTAAAACCATTCTTATCGGAAAACAATAGAAACTGATGTTAGAAAAATTACGTTCCTTTAATATGTTGCTACTTTCAGCCATCCGATACCAACGTACCGAGAGTTTATCTTTACCTACGAGTACATTACCATGAAGTCTCTTTGGTGTTAACATTTCAACTTACATTGAACATCAACTAAGACAGTCTTGATGTCATTTCCTTTGTGGTTGGTTGCTATACAAGTGTACAATCCTGTATCTTCTATGGTTACCTGGCTCAAGATTAAAGTGCTGTTTGCTGATAGAGTAGAGTCATTTCCTTGTTTAATCCACGTTATGGTTGGTGACGGAAAGCCACTGGCGTTGCAGTATAAAATAATAGTACTTCCTCTCAAGCCAGTTTCGTTCGATAAAGGGAATTCAATGGCAGGTACGCTAAATGCTGTTGCGACAAAAAAAATCTGCATTAATATTTCAGTTATAGTACATAACCATCCTAATGGAAGCGAAAGAAAAACCAAATATATATACTGGATTAATCAACTTCGCTTTATTCAGTTTCTATCGTTTTTAGAACAAAATATAAATAAAAAAATATTACTTACAAAAAGCATCTTCGTCTATATATATAAATAACTATCTTCATGCGAGACATCTTTTGATATAAAATAATGCCGTTTCGAAATTTCAGTTACTAACGAACAAAAGTTTTAACTAATCTGAAAGATGAAAAAATGTTCTCAGAAAAAAAACTGAGGTAGCTAATAAAATGACATTCATAAGTCGTGGTGATGCGAACTTTATGTTGAGCGAGTGAATTAATCTCATTCCTAAACCTCATCAGTCATCAATGAGATTAAAATGGCATGTCAAGTTTTTACATTTGGAATAGCAATACTAGTGAGGTACACTTGGTTCTTACCTAGGTAATTAATTAGTACAAAGTATGTCAGTTCACAGCATAATGAAACAAAACTATTACCAAGGCACAACAATTTTGTAACGACGAGTAATGTCACAGGTGATGTAAACACTTACGTATAACTGTGATGTTCAGTGAAGCCTCGTCACTTCCAACACTGTTAGTTCCAATACATTTATACTCTCCACCGTCAGTCCGGTTGGCTGTGGCTATGATCTGACTGGGTCCACTAGGAAAAGACCTGCTGGGGTAATTCATTTGTTTCCAGCTGATGGACGGTGTTGGTTTACCTGTGGCGTTACAGTACAGTTGGATGGTTTGATTCTCATAATAAGTTGTTTGGTCCGCGTAAAGTTGAACTTTAGGAAAAACTTGAAGAAGAAAATAAAGACAACCTGTTGTTACTAGTTTAATATACATTTCTCAGCTCGGCTAAAGAGATATAGATAGTACAAACATGCTAGTAGCTTACTTGAACCATATAGTTTGGGTATTAAGCATGTGGTTATAAAGATGACCTGAAGTATAGATAGCACAACGTGCTATAGTAGCTAACTTAAAGCCACTATAATGGGTACTTTGGATATAAAGATAAACTTAAATATACAGATAGCACAAACCTGGAGCCTTCTCCAAAGACTCTGGTAAATTCTTTATTTTATTTACCCGCCTTCTAGAATATCTGGATCCACCACTGCGTGTTAGTAGCTAAGTTGATGCCATTATAACGGATACTATATATGGCTATATTAGTAGCAGGCTTTATCTCATCAATGTACTTTATGTATTCAATACATATTGACTGCAAGTTCGCTGCTAACACGATTGCGATGTTTATACAAGGGTTTATCATAGTATAGCCAGATATCACACGAATTGTCCTTTTCAGTACCATTACTGATGTTCAGGAGAAATTGTTCACATTGACATTGTTTTGAGTTGTTTTTTATTAGTTTATTGCTGAATTATAAGTGTGAAACAACAACAACAACATCAAAAATTCAACAAAAATATTTAGCGAAAGACTTGTGGTAATTACCTCAGTGTTTCTAAAGAAACAATTTAGTGATAATTATGTAAAGCGAGAAAACTTATTGAATTTTCGGACGTTAGAACTTTGCCGAAGTAAAAAAGAAAGTGACAGAGTATCAGTAAAACGAGTGAGTTTCTATAGTCATAACCACTTGAATCGAATTACAGAGCCGTTGTTTAGTTCACTGCTATAACATCACAAAGTTAAAACATTGTGATTGGTCTATTCGAAGACAAAAAATCTTTTGGCATTACGTCATAAAATCTTACACTACTTACATCTTTCCAAATCACTCACGAGTTTTTGTGCCTGTACTCGGTCTCGCACGGCTCTATAATGCTGCCGCCTTGCCAGCCTTGTGTCTTCGTTTGGCTCGCTGGTTGCTTATTATTTTGGCCTATTAGCATGGATGCTTGCGAGAGTTTTTCTTTTTGAATAATTTCCATTTCTATAAACTATTCATGTCAAATATGCTCTATAAAGTTTGTAAAAGGAAACTTATCAAATTGGGACTGAGGAACTTTGCTGGGGCAGGTGCAAAGTCTTAATTTCAACAATTGAAAGATTAGTGTCACATTAAAGAGTATAAGGGGCTGATATTTTGATTATTGAGGGCATGCGCAGCATCCTTTATTTTGTACGTCATTTGTAGTTGATTATACATGTGTTTGTACTGATATATTTTTAGCATAAACAAAATCGATGTTCTTACCGTAAAAATCAATAACTAAAGTGTCAGTTTTTGAAAGACCATCACTGTCCTCGACCTGTACTTCGTAGTACGACTTGTCACTCTGTGTCATATTGTTTATCACCAAGGTCAGTGTTACAATACCACTACCAACAACAAGAGTCACATTAACAAGGTCTTGATACTCTTTAGATATAGTTGAGTCAGCAGATCGACTGCTTAAATACAGCGGTGTTACTCCATCAAAGGTATTAGTTGATGACTCTGATATTTTCGCTCTAAAAAATGTTTTTCCCGCGAGATCAAACCTCCAAATTAGCTCAACGTTGGAGTTGTTGTAACCAATAACAACGATCTGGTCACCAGGAACATTGGTGAATTCCAATGACACTGAATAGTAAAAAAACAACAAAATGTAGTCCATGAGTCAGAATTCTGTGGAATCAATGAAGGGAGGGCGAAATGGTTAAAGTTCGAAAAATTCTGAGTGGTAACAGGATTTGATTTTGATGCTCTTCGAGTATTTTGGAAGACCGACTCCTTGAGTAGAGAGGATTTACATAACGACAAAACTCCGTGGAAAATGAAAGTTGTAAGATCATCATTTGAATCTTAGCAGTGTCTAAGGTACTTGGACTCTTATCCAAAAACTGACAAGCTTTATCAATTTAATAGTGGCCTATATTACCTATTGTAAACCAGTCCCAGCATGAACTGATTGTTAGGATTTACTAAGCTTGGAAATACAATCACAATCTCATTATTTAAGTAACTAAGCCAACAATATAAAGTGCTTTTAGTATTCTAGATAGAATTAGACATTTACATTAAAATCTACAAAAAAAAACTTATTTTGAATTGAAATTAGTCTATAAGAAGGCAAAGCACGCAATTTAATCTTCTGTGAGTTGGATGTTAACTTTGCGAAAGATTGAGTCCTAAATGGAAACAAACAAAATTTTTTGTTTGCATGGATATTTCTCTGTAGACCACCATATTTGTAAAACTACCAACCGTACAGCTACCTTCATACACACGAATTCACCTCAGTTTGGTTTACTGTTATTTCATCTGGTTGCGTTAGAACGTAAGAATATGCATAAATAGATTTTATGTGTCTTCTTTTATTAAAACTATTTAGTCGATTTTCAAACGGGTACACAAATCTAATGGCCCCTTTTGCCGATAAAACTGGAAAGTAATTAATGCGGCCGTTACTTTTGGAATTCTAAGGTATAAACTAACAATCCAATTTATTTCGGAAGCTCTAAAACTTCCTGATTTTAAAGTCTCTATTAGTAAGACGAGATCGACAACCATTGTCTACTATGAGCTCTTCGATTTGCTAGCTATCTCCATACATATCTTCACATCTAACATTGCAGATTTTGGAAGTTCTAAAAATTAGGTTATAATTATATTTCTAAGTATTGAAATCTTTATAAAAAAACATGGTTGACCGAGATTTTCACTAAAACCCCACCGATTCGCACAGCAACCTTCATACATATCTTCACATTTAGTTTGTTTCGAAAGTTTCTGAAAATAAAGTTAAACGTACATATGTTAAAGTTTCGATTAGTAATTTAGGATGAGTCAGATGGACATTAAAGGCATGGTCAACTAAAAACTCATAGCGTCCGCACAGCTACCCTCATACAATTCTGTATTCTTAGCTTTGCTGAAGGTTTTGCAAAATTAAATTAAATTCGTCAGCAGAAAGACTGGCTACAAAACCTTTTGTTTTACAGCTAACAATAGTAGCTCAAATTAATCAATAAGATCTAAATAAATACACTTAAATAGTAAATTTTCATCATTTTACCAGCCACATTGTAAGGACTCAAGACAAATGTAGTTGTAAACAAAAGCCACAACTTGTCAAAAGGATCCATTGAGCTCTATTTGTATGTATTAACCCATGCACAAACCCTTTTAAATCGTGTAGTTATAATCACTTTTGATTCATTTTGACGACTCAAGATCAAGGTTCAAGTTCACCGTTGGATACACTTTGTCAGTAGAGCAAAAATTTCCATATTCAGATTCACAGCTGGCCATTCATTTATAAACATTTTTGCCCGTTGTTATCGTTTAAGGTCATTTTATTTTCCAGACCAATGACAAAATTCACCAGGTAACATACTTTGTTGTTTCCATTTAAAAGACGAAACTACTTTCCTATGTCTTTCTAGCAACAATTCAAAATTTTGGAATGTAAAAAGTTGTTATCGACCAAACGAAAATAATATGGAAATAAAATTTACTATTTTTGTTGAATTTATAGCCCATTGAAATCGCATTGTTTCAGTTGATTTCATTTTATACTTTTTTTAACATGCTCACGTTTTATAGCGAAAACGATTCATAACTGTATGTAATGCCGAGGTTTTTATCTTATTTAAAATGATATGAAGATTTTTTTATGTTTTGATTTTTGGCTTTTGAAACTGTGATCTTTCATCGTTGCTTGTAACTGCATCATTTGCTTCGCTATGCGAGACATTTTTTGTGTTAATATAACCTTTAATTACTAAAACAATAAAGTTGCATGTCTAATTCCTTTCGTGATTATATCAGTTGCATTTCAAATTATTTATTCTGTTTTTACCTATATACTCCACCCTAACTACGGCCAGTCACAAAGCCTCAATTCTTTGTCCTTTCAGTATAAGAATTAAAACAATTCAGTTATGAAAAAAATATTGGTCTCAATTAATATCTTGTGGCGGTAAGTAACGAGCCCCTGATGGTCTATTGGCCCTCCCAAAGCAAAGAGCTGAGCACATTATTTTATTGTATACTTTGAACTTTGCCGGCGAGTTTTTGATTGACGTAAGAATTATTTATAGCTAATTAACACACAAAAACCCCGATTTAACACAATATTATATATATCAGAAAGACTCGAGCTTTTACAAACGTAGTTTGGAAATGGTGACGAGATTCTAACACATATCACGTGATAGCTCATTGTAATAGGACAATCACATGACTGTTGAAGGGTATATAGTTTATTTGTGGCCCGAGTAGCATCATTTGCGCCCGAGCGATGAGAGGCTAAATCGTGAATCTTCATTTAATACTAAAAAATCATAGTGGTAAATGAACTTTTTGCCCGCGTATCTCCCGTTTGGCCCGCAAAATGGTGCGTTCTACTAGGGCATTTCGTCATTTGGCAGCGTGTATTGATATTAATGAACATTGAGGCTTGTCTGCGGTGATTTATGATGCTAGTACTTAGGTTCAGTATCTCGTTATTTCGTTACTCACACTACTTATTTGCTTTGGTAAAGTAACGGTTAACAAACAGGCCTTTAAAGTGAAATTCACAATGCAAATTGGAAGGATTTTGTTTGCGAATGGCGTTAGGGTTAGTCAGAGATTGAAAGAGGGTCACATTAAAGTTTAAAATTTATCAGAAAATAGTAAAATAGACCATCAATTTTCTCGTTTATGACTGACACCTTCCTGAAATTGCAATTAAGTGAGTATATTAGCCAGTCCCTAATCCTGACCGTCCAAAGCCAGAGAACTGTGGATGGAAAATTTAAATTCGACACTATAGAGCAGGGTAATTTTAATTCATGCTCAGATGTTTTTTTATATTTCAAAAATAATTGAAGTTAGTAATTACGAGACTGCAAACGACACCCCGATGCTGTTCTCTTTCTTGTCAAGTGTGACTGTGGGAATCACACACGCGGGAACAGCAGGTGCAGCTGTCAAAGAGCTGGTATCACTTGTACATATCAATGCCGCAGTAGCAACCTGACAGGAGAAGCGTGCGACAATTTAGATATGACACAGAGTGATTGCTGTGCCAGTGAAAAATCTAATAAGCTGGACGATGATGACAGTGAAGAAGACGAGGGTGATGAATAATTTTACCTGATATTGTCTATAAACAGCAATGCATTGTGGGATCACATGTGCTATTTTCATAGCCGTTCTCATAGCAAAGGACTAACATCTTTCACTAAAGTGAACATAAAGTATAGCTACACCAAGGCCCAGCAAAACCTAATTCTTTCTGGTTTGACGATAGCGCGCCTGATTAGCATTTGTTCTAAATGCTAAACTGGTTAGTTGTATTTTTTTCTTTGCTCCGAAAGCGGCAGCTTTGGAAAAGACTTGGTTTTCTACGATTCCGGCTTGAGGCCCAACAAAACAGGCAAAACAACCTAAATTCCATGTTGTCTTACGTGAACAAAACACATTCAAATATAGTTCCATTCAATATATTATTGTTTATCATCCAACTGCACGAATAACCGTACAAACGTACAAATAACACTATGAGAGGGTCTGGGGCATTTACAAATATCAAGTCCTATAGTACATTTTGAGCGATATTGTACTCCAGAAAAGTTGTTTTGCCACGCGCATGGCAGTATTTAGTTCTATTTTTAACGCGTAATTCATCACTTATTAGACAGTTAAGTATGTAGTGTGGCTGATATTTTAACTCGTCCTGTCAAGACTCGTAAAACTATCCAGCCATATTACTTACTAAACTGTCTAATAAAATTTGTTACATAGATACGAGTGTTTTACTGTAAAATATCACCACTCGTAGATTTCATATAAAACTATATACATCCGGGATACGAGTGCAATATCAGTTTCCATGTCCTCAAAAGTGAAGATTTCGCTGACGTAATTCCTTTGTTTTTCGTGTCATTTTCATTAAGTTTTTTTTTTCAAAACACTCATATCTATGTAATAAACAGAAATCGTTGGCTTGAATTAGATCATTTTCTCGTGGAAAATATGTATTATTTAATTATTAAATTTTCTCCACTCGAAGATAAACTTCGTATGATCGCACCACCGTGTATTATCCTTTATGTAGTTCACTTGTTGCAGAATAAGAAATATGCTTTTGATTCTTATTGAAGACAAACAAGCTTCGCTTTCATGCCATAATAATCACGTAATCTGTAGCTAATACTACGGATATAAAATTTCTAAACCGGAAAAATTCCTCTAATAACTTTCAATAAAGTGTGTGCTTCACAACACCATCCACTGCGCTTTTGTTTGTTTCAAAAAATACATTGGTGTTAAAAAACCATCTAAAATAGTTTTAAACACACGATCGAGAAACTTTCAACCAGATTATCATTCAATGTTCGAACTGTTACAAATTTGAGGAAGACCGCAAAGTATATTGTTTGCGTCTGGACCTCTAAGAATGTTTGTTCGTTCCTTTGTTTAATCATTTTTCATTCTCAACCAGTTACATCTTCATTTAATATCAAAGCCTATAATGGAACCTCTTATTGAGTAAACGACAGTATAAAATTAATTTTGATTGTATCTCGTTCAATTCCTTTATTATATACAGTTGGGTGTTTCTTATTACACACTGTTCACAGTGATGTATTCTACTCATGGCTGTGGTAAAATATATATTATAAACATTGAGTGCTGCGTGTAGGGCAATAAAGCCCTAAAACCCAAAGTTAAGATGGAGAAAAACCTCCTGGTGAAGCAAAATTTGTATGTGTGCATAGAGCAGTGCGTCATAAGTGTATATATTGTTTCTCTTCGAGACGGAGAGTAAAACGTATTACTTCGACAACTCGGAGGATTCAATACCATGTAGTACTGATACCTATCGAGGAGTGCTTATACATGAATAGATCCATTCACGGTTGGTTGTTAGGACACATGCAATATCATCTAGCCAGAATAGCAATGGTGTTAAGGTACAGAAATTTGGTTCTCTTTGATTCTTTATACTTTAAACTATGCAATTACACGTCTCGTTTTGTTCTATGACCTAGATTATTAACGTTTATATACCGAGCGTTATACAATTTTTTGTTGTAATTTGCTTGTAAATTCAACCCTGTAATAATACATATATATACAAATATGTATGCTCCGAGACACTTTATAAGGCAAGTGTTATACAATTTCTTGTTGTTAATTGTTAAACCTAAAGCCGTTCGAACACAGTTCTACACCTCAAGATCGTCTACGCTGTCGTACAACTTCTTGTTATAGTTCTTCAAGTTGACGTAAGTCTGAAATGAAGGAAAACAGAGTTAGCTGTCTAATTCAACACTGATATCAACTAAAACAACTAGCTACTGTAGCTAAAACAATAGGTTCTGATGGTATGGTAAGAGTAATAAGCTACTTTAGGCAGCCGGGGATCGGAGCTAGCTTGCGTTTAGTATCATTTTGAAGAAAACCTACTTGCAGGTATGGTCTTAAACATGGTTCGCCTGTGGAGAAATCCACACCCAAAATGCTGTGAACTGTTTCCCAATTTCAAAAATAATGAGGTAACAATAAGTCGTACAATAATATAAAATCATTATTAGTAACTGTTTCACAATAGAAATTTTAAGATTCATAAATTTCATAAAAACCTGGTGATTTTCCTCGAAACTTTTTATTCTTTTTCTAAGAGTCTCGAACGAAGGACGGGCCTGCAGATTTTCCTGCCAGCAATCAATCATCACCTGATACCTGAAATTATTGCAACAATATCAAGTTAGATTTATAACAGATAATGTAATATAATATTAATAATCCAGTCGGGATGGAAACAAGACTTCGAAGCAATAATCTGAAATTATACTATATATCCTTGAAAAACTAGTTATTAATTATTCAATTTTGAAAAATGTAATACATTCAATGATAGGTAAATCTATAGTAAATTAACTCTATTCAATTTAGAAATAAATGTTTTACTATTTCTACAAGCAATTAGTTTTTTTATAAGAAAATAAAGTGCTCTAAGAATGCTACTGCGATATATGTTTATTGTTTTCTAATCTTAAAATGAAAATTATTGTCGTCTATTATCTCGGAATTTGAACAACCGAATAAATCCTGAAGCTAAGTATTCAAATTTTGACATAGCACAGGGGACGGGTACTTGTGACGTAGTAGTCCTTTGCTGTCATTAGTGTTTAAAACAAGGAAAAACGTAACAAACAAAGTACTTAAAACTGAAATTATTTGTTTCTCTCTGAGCTAAAACACTTAATAAAACGAGAAAAATGTATGTTGACAGTGTTAGTATTGAAGTGAAAGCTGCACAAGTACTTTTTTTCTACGCCATTACACAAGGACGTCATAATGGAATATTAAAACGACAGCTCCTCAAAATGGTCTTATTTGCACGTTTTAAAAGTCTTACGTAGAATTGAGGAGTACGGTTGGCGTAATGGTCATAAACCGCTACTCCCACCTCTACTACCCGGAATCGAGACCGCGAGTGTTTTTCCCCGGTACTCCGATTTTTCTCCCACAGCGAATTTAACTTTAACGCCAAGATTTGAGCCGTTGAAATACAAAGCAAAATATCTTATAGACTGCTAGTTATTTGCATTCAAGGGGTTTTCTTCAACTCGCCAAATGTATTACTGAACGTTAGTTTTCTGGGTTTTTTTCCAAAACATTTAGCAATGTGCTTGATATTATTACATTTGTTTAATAGATGTGTTCGGCCGAATGCAATTTCTCCTAACTAATACCTCCTTTCTTGACATCCATTTTAAGTCATGATCACTTCTACTCGTACTGCAAAACGATTGCAACATTCAATTCTCAATTCTATGCATATGGTAAAGATTACCATTGCCAAATAAATCCAAAAATGTTGATTGTTTAAAAAATATATTGGCTGCTTGCTACTGCTTGCAGCAATAAATGCAAAGTAATTCTTCAACTTACAAATGCTGATCTAAATGCTGTGGTTTTGGCATTCTGTGTCCTTCCTCAAGCATTCGTGTAATTTCTAGTCCGGGTAGTTTTGGATATGGACAACCACCTTCAAATTAATACAATAATCAAAAATTTACAATATAAGTTGTAGGATGTATGATGTAGAAGAATACAGAAGAAATTATTCAGTTCTAATAAAGTCTCATCCATTTAAATTTATTCCTGGGTGATACAAAGCTGAGTTTGCTTAGGCAGAAAATCACATAAATGTTCCAATCTTTGCAGAGCCAGGATCGTACTGGGGAGCCTGTGGTTTAAAAGAACTGTTCTTACAACTGGCTAGCGATGGTCTTGTTTCAAATTATTTCTCACGAATCTCTACTTATGTTACAAATTTAGATTCAAGAAAGAAAAATAATATTGTCATTCAAAGATAATCTAATGCAAGAGGGTTACTCGCAAAACTTGACAAAGCTACTGCCACTGGTTTCAAAGCTAAGTTTTATTGAAAATTGCTGAGAAAATCTTTAACTGAGTGGTCGTCATTGTTCCGTTCATTGTATTTTTAAACATGCGAGTTCTCAGTCATATTAAACACTTACCAATAGTAAACAGCTCGTACAACACTACTCCATAACTCCATCTGTGAAGTAAAGCAATTTATTACAGAAGCAGGGAACAACTGAAAAACCTGAGTTTGTAAATTTAGAATTTTTTTTTTTCAAAAAAACAACTTACACGTCTGATTGTGTTGAGTAGGTTTGGTGCAGGAGAGATTCTAAAGCCATCCATTTGACTGGCAAACGTCCCTATGATGGATGGATAACGTTTCGATTAGCTGTCGATTAGCTGATACGATTCAAACAAATTAATATTTTTAGTACCCAAAAGGTGTTAGAGTAATTAATTATTTTTCATGTACTACAAGACTAATTTAAACAAATATAAAGAGAAGCTAAAAATTCTTGAGCGAATGATAACCGACAACCGTCTGTTTTACTTACTTTTGTTTTCTTTTCGTAGAAGCCTTCCTCCTGAATGTCTCTCGCGAGTCCAAAGTCCGTAATTTTACAATGCTCATTCTCTCCAACCAACACGTTCCTCGCAGCAAGATCACGATGAACAATCTGTTTATTGAATGAAACATCTTCCATAAATTTTATGAACAAAAGGATAAATATTCAGTAACATTTTGATTTTCGTTTGTTAATTCTACCTTCTTTGAAGACAAGTACGACATTCCATCTGCGATTTGCCAAGCGAACCCGATGAGTTGTTTCGAAGTTAGATTTGTCTTTGGTTTAATATCCGGGTCTTTGTAGTAAGTGTCATTTATTCCACGGCTCCTCCTCAGGTAACCTAGAAGATCTCCATACGGGACATACTCGATTATCACCATGAGGGGCTCTGTAACAGAAATTAAAGAGGTAGAGGTTTCTAATAAATATGTAACGTTAAGAAAGCAAAACGTTTTTAATGCGTTCTCTGGGCTAGCTTGATGAACTATGTGTTTCAAGCAAGGAACTGTGGGATATGCAATATTACCATCATCATAGCCATTATGAGATTACAAATGTAAAATCTGATGATCATTCGCATCACCATGACGAGAGTTTGCTGGCAATGTTTACTATAAGAAAATTTAAGACTTTCAAGAACCATAAATTTCCGAAAAAGACACATATTTCAAACTTACCTTTTTCGGTGACGCAGCCCAATAGTCTAATCACGTGACGATGGGGTTTCAACAGCTTCATCAAATTCAGTTCTGATAGAAGATCCTTTTTGTCTGAAGAAGTGGCATTTTCTTTAACGAAGAGCAGAAATTTATATTGTTAATTTATATTTAAATTTGAACTATTGATAAGCATACATTGTTGTGAAGGATATGAAATTTAGGCTTCATTATATTGTTAGGCGGACGTGGTTAGCGCAGTTGGTAAGATCTCTGCTTTCCAACCACAAGGTCCCGAGTTAGAACCCCGGCACTTTGCCGAAATTCGAATATTTGTGTGACCTTCTTTTTCGCTTAAGCCAACTCAGCTTTCCATCCTCCCGGGGTAGGTAAATGAGTACCTGCGTCTACTGGGAGCTAGCCTGCGATGGATTAGTGTCCCGTCAAGGAAGAGTCAAAGACTCTATCCGCTTAACACTACAAAACCGGAGATAAGCGCCGGCTCCATGGGCCAATAGGCTTGTATAAGGATTTAACTAGCTATATTGTTAAACTTTATAACTTTTAAATCATCCACGCATCCCATTTCCCAAATTAAGGAATTGGAAACTACGTTAAATTGTTGTATAGTACAAACTTCCCTTCGATTTCAGAGACATGGCGTTGTTAAAATATACCTAACCAAGTTTAATCTTTTTAAAGAAACACATTACAATTTATGAAAAATTTTACAAGAATCATTTATTGATGAAATCACCTTTTAACATTTTTATTGCTACAGGTGTCTTCCCATTCTGTCCAGGGAGACCAGTTGCCGTTCCCTGGGCAATCTGAGCAAACGCGCCTTTTCCAATCATTTTGATTACAACTATTTTGTCTCGTGAAACTTCCCACGAACGTGTTGCAGGCGAAAGCGGCGCATATTCTGGAGAGAACATGGGGTTGTCAAACAACTCTACAGGTTTCTCATCGGATCTGATGGGTAGAAGCTGCATGTACTGTTTTTTTGTTGTGAGATCATTATCGAAGCCATCATTTATCAATTGGTTTTGAGCTCCAGCAGGGCTCTGTGGTGAATTACAAAATACATAATTGTATTTTTGTAAATCAAAGAAAAAATAAACTCTGAATAAACAAAAACATTTAATGCTGCTCCATTCACCTGTGTTACTTGCGAAGAGCTGCAAGAAAAAACAAAAAATCAAATCAAATGACAGTGTTTCCGAATCTTTCACATACTTAAAATTCGTACTGTATAACAATGCATTCAAGTTTTTACCTCTCATATTGATTACATCCTCGTGCTGAAAAACCTGCAATTGTTTCAATTTATTTTAGAAGTAAATTGATATCAACCAAAAGATTGTCTATTATTAGACGTATTGTGAAAGTAACTCATTAACTTAAACATAACTGAATAGAAAATCCTACCCTTTTTACTTAGTTTCCACCGAATGTAGATGAGCAAACAAATTAATGCTGCAAACAGCACTGCCACCATTGAAGCTAAAGCTGCGATAGTTCCACTAGTTGTCTCCACGCCGACTGTAGTTTCTGTAGCTGTGAAACAATTGATAAAATATTCAGTGTGTTCGTTAAACACACACATATAAACTCGAAAGAAATGTGTACAGCATTTTTGGTAGCATAAAAATGAAACATTAAAATATTGAAGAAAAACTTGAATAAACATAAAAACTATAACCCAACTAAGCACTAGAAAGTCACTTTTGATTATTGCCCATAGTCCGACCTTTAATTGCTGGATTATAGGTAATCTCTAACTTTATGCATACTTTTTTCAGATCTAGAAGAAAGATTTGTAACTAAACTTTAACAAGTGGTATAGAAAGTTATCGAAATTACTAAAGCTCGGTACAAACCAACCAGTCAATTTTCCTATTTCAATGAACTTCTAACTAGGAAAACAAATTAATCCGTTGTTGATTATTAGATTTTTAATATACAGCTAGCTATAGTTACAGCTAGTTTGATAACTTTATGGTTATACAAACACCATATTCGTTATCAGTTAAAGAACTTCCATATCCACTAGTACACCGTAGTAGTGCCCCCACTATAGAGAACGTTTTAAAACAGGATTTTGAATGACTTACCATGCAGATGTCTTACTAGAATCGGTGAAAATCTATTATGACTTGTATCAGCAGTGAGAGAGCCATCATTGCACAGTTCCATACAGTCATGGAATGACTTAAAAGGGATTATCAAACATGTAACAGTAAGAAAAATTTCAACTGTTACATAAAGGGACATTTTGAATCAGGTCCACACTTTCTAATTTAAATGTGATATAAAATTTGATCAATTCAAATTTGACCCATTAAGTACTTGTTGGACCCAATAATAATTGATATTGCAAGAGTGAAACCTTTGATCTTTCATGAAGAGTATACCTGAAACAGTACATCACTTATTGTTGTGTTTTTTACATTTTTTCCAGTGTTTTTAATAGCTTTAAAGTTCATTTTTATTTTCAAGGTTTGTTAAAGTTTAAAGATTAGTTTTTTTT
>JAOTRI020092936.1:0-25979 GCA_028564885.2 Zoanthus sanctaehelenae | reverse complement strand
TCAGGGTTGTGCTTCGAAAAAAGCAAAAGAAAATTCTTGGAAAGGCAACTTTCTGGGGACCTCAAACTTCAAAACATTCCCCTGGGGGATGTCAACCATTAGTTTTAAAATACCTTCCCGCATAAAATATTTCAAAACTTGACAGGTCTGGGTTAGTAATCAATGATGAAATTTGACAGTATAACCAGTGATTATAAGTCCGACAGCCGAGCAATCCCCGTACTTTTAAAAATATCTTATTAGAATTTACCCCTATTCAATTGAAAATGTCTTGAGTTTATTTAGATGCCTCAAGCGCTTCCGCAAGAACAAAATTTTCAATTACTGAATTAACTCTGCACATTGTCGGCGAAGCATTCAACATGACAGGACTCAGTTCTTGAATTTTATGAACTGTTGAAGCAGTATTTGAAATCTTTTGCGAGGACGAAAGCTCTTTTGGCATCTGAAAAGAAACTCGAAACTTCTTCAATGGAATATGGGTAAGTTTTAAGGTGATATTTTTGAAAAATATGGAGTTCTTGACGTTAAGCAATCTCAAGACCTTGTCCGGCTGCCTTACGTGTAGTCACCCACCATAAAAAAACTTACCCGCATAACGAGTTGCAGTTTTTGAAGAGTAACGGGATAGTGTCCATCTTTCTTTAACTTCTTCACCCCCTTGATGAACCAAGGGATGGAATATTTTATCATACAAAAACAACCCACCACGAGTGCAATAAAAAACAGAGCAATGCATGTCGCCCACGAAATGTTGAACACAAATTTGGCCTCGTAAAAGTCTAATGAGAAATGTATCGCAATATTTATAAGCCAAATAACCAATCCTATCCTTCCTTTGTAGTTGTTGAACGTTTTGTTCGTGTCACCGATCCATGCCGAGAGAAAATAAGTTCTGCATTGAATCAGTACAAAATCCACATCTGTTGTTTGCTTTTGGTCATTATCTTCATACGGTGTTGTTTCTTTAGTTTTATCAACTGCCTCTATCACGGCGCCGTTTGATTTTTGAATGGCTGGTTTGAGAGAGCTTGCAAGGCCCCTCCATCTGGTAACAGTGTTCGGAGTAATAGCTCCTGTGATACTATCAGGATTACTTTTGTCTTCCATGAAGTTATCGACTCTTGCCTCGGCATCGTATTACACTTTGAACTTCACATTTTCTCATCCAGTCCTAGAAAGACAGAACATGTCTGGTCAAATAAGGAGATATTTGTCGTCACGTTTCACACATTTTATGTTGACAATAATAAATAACACAATTCAAAAATTAAAAAAACAACAACAGCAACACTCTATACATAAACACATCCGTGATGTTGAAAGTGCTTCTTAGCCGAAATCCAACATACCAGAACAACTCCTACCAAAGTGTCTGTGCAAATACCAGAAATTATAATGAAAGTATTTAAAAAACAGTTGAAATATTAACTCTTCTCTCCACTTACGGAGACGATCATAAACGTTTAAGTTTCACCTTCTGCTTCCCAAAAACTTTTAAGAGCAATGGGAAGAGGAAACATTAAACTATCACATCAACTCGCTCATTCTAAAAGCTTTTATAACTTTTTAGTCCCGCGTAGGCCGTTCGTTTGGAAAACCGCTGAAGGGTAAAAGAATGAAAATCGTTACTCAACAAATTAATAAAATTATACCCTAGAAAGATCAGCGTCACACAGCCATTGGAATGAAAGCTTGAGGCTAGAACACCGCGTGTTATTAGTTTCGTAATAAGTTGTGGCCAGATTTTCAGCAATCCGTAAAGTTAACCATTTTGTCTTCTCACTTGTCGCCGACAAAGCCGCTTGCTGAAGAGTTGGTTAAAGTAAAATATTTGCAAATTACTTCATTGATTCAACTCGGCACAATGATACTTGAGGGAAGACACGAGAAATCTTATCAAAATCTGGCTGGTGTGGACAATTAATTCAATGTGCAAACTTAAGAAAACTTTCTAAAATGGATGTGACGTTGTCTTGGAGACTATACAATGTGTCTTTTATTTGGGTAACTCCGCCATTGTTTGCCAATCAGAAGCGGTTGGTTGACCGTAAACAAAATGAAACTGAAAGCACAGCATGAACAAAGTTAAAAAATGTATCATAATATGCTTTAATTCACTTTATCGATGATAAAAACTTAAAACTTTTTTTTGCACAAAAAGAATTTCAAAATTCTTTAGGAACACGGCTGGTTTTACGAAACTACTAGTTTCTCTCTCCTAATTCGCTTATTCTTCTGAAATTACTTGTTAAATTTGTATTTTTATGTTTTCAACACTTTGTCATTAAAAAACCTTAATTTCGACACATGCTACTAGCAAAGAAATTTAAATACAGTCTTAAAATCATACTTAAAGTTTAATTATGTTTAATTATTATTTGTACTTTTATTCGTGAAAATTCAGTTTTTGGTCTTCTTCTTTTTTGGCCCTTCAGTTTTTCGACTTTGTGTAATTTTTATTCTTTAACTTTAAGGACCGGAGATTATATTAATGATAGCAATTGAAGAGGTTTCGAGTACAGTTCATAAACGTTATGCTCCTTGAATAAGTTCAATAATGGCGGTAATGAAATAAATGCTACCTAAATTGTCTAAATCTAAATTTTTGCGTAAGAATCTTTTTAAGACCTTGAACCACGTTTGTTAAGGCGTTGAATCCGCGGACATAAAAGTCGTCGTTAGAGTTGACGTCATACATTCAATCATCTTTGAAGTGTACGTCAAAAGGATCTTAATTGCATATAAGCAACAAGCTTAAAAAGCCACATGCACTGAATATTTGCTTCTATTTCTTGCACAGAATGAAAATTTGTTTGACTGTAGACTGATTCAATGATAGCTCAAGCAAGGAAGGCGACAACAGCAGAGACTGTAATTATTGAATAAAACGGTTGCACTGCCTCCGTGGTCAATAAAAAACGACGAGGACGGGAAAGTGAACAATAGTTTACGGCACAGAAAGATAACATAACAAACTTTTTTAAACCCGTTTTATTTCTGTTTATACCAAATCTAAGCTTTATAGACTCCTTAGCACTTTTTTTTGTCTGCGTGTCACGGTATGTGCCTCCGTGCGTGCTGATTCAAACAAATTTAAAATTCAAAACGAGTTCTCTAGCTGTCCGGCTTGTATTGCCCCATGCTTGGGTGGATCAATAATTTTTGAAATGTGGTTGGCTAATAAATCTTGTTTTATAAAATGTCATTGGTACAATGAATCGAATTACACAAGCGAGATTTTTTCCATCACATGTTTAACGCAATGTGACTGGTCTAGTTGAAGACAAATTCCTCTTTGAGTTTGACATTTATACGTCATAAAATCCTACATTACTTACATCTATCTGTATAGTTCTTTCTTTCTTCCTTCCTTCCTTCCTTTCATTCATTCATTCATTCATTCATTCATTCATTCATTTACTCTTTTTTTTTCTTTCTTTCTTGTCCTCGACTTTTTTTTCAAGACAAGGCCAACTGAATCCAATGGCTCCCCAGTTTCCTCCCTTCCTCCACAGCTTCGTAGGAAACTGGGAAGGACAGACACAAAAACGGTTGCGAGGAGGGTACGATCTTTACAAGATTCAATAAAAGTTTCTATTTAGAAACGTTTTCACTTTCTTTAGCCTCAGCCGTTCGAGCTTGTTCTTCAAATTGTTTATATTGTTGGCCAATCTGAGTCCCATTTTTTTTTACCAAATCGTTCTTAAAAAAAACCGTGTAGCTGTTTACAAAACTTTAATAAACTTGCGACCAGAACGAAAATGAATCATACAGTTTGTTTATAAATGGGAACGGTCGCGGGAATTCGCCAAATGACATTTTTTAATTAAAAATACACTCAGCTGCAATTGCTTCCCTTTTTCAAAATACACGTGTTTTTTTTTATAAAAAAAGGTAAATTTTTCCCGAGGCTCATTCTTTTAAAATGTTTTGATGATTTCAGCCTCGAATTAATTCTGTCCTTATGTCTAGCAGCTCAAATTGAAGAAAAACATGATAGAAAGAATCTGAAGACAGCATTGCAAAATGATGCGCTTCTCACATTTTAATATATGTAAAACACCGCAAGACTTCTTTTTTTTTGTGTTGTGTTGCTAAGTGAATATAAACCTCAGGCTGAGATCGTCCTAAAATTTTGGCCAATTTGAGCCTCGTCTTTCTAACAGTTGTTCTTATAACATAACAAGCGTGTAAACGACACAAAAGTGTATCTCAATGTGAAACAAATTATGCCGGTTTATTTTTAGCTGCCGAAGTTGAATTGGGCTACAGATACTCTCATGGAATACACGCTCTTTATAAAAAGAACAACTAAATCTTGCCGCGTCCGTCATTGTTCTTAAATTTTTCAGTGCTCTAAGCCTCAACTTGTTCTCAATTCGTTCAAATTTTTATGAGTGGTTTCAAAATGTTTTTTGTCTGTTCTATTACAGTATTGTTGAAACACACATACAAGTTCAACAGTTGAAATGAAATATGTGACTCACTTGGGACAATAATAGATATAGTTACAAAATTTAGTAACGTTTCAACCAAAACAGAAAATTCACTTCTTTCAGCCGCAGTCAACTTTTTCTAAAACTCTTTTTTTAAAAATTTTGGTCAATTTGAGCGTCGTTGTTCTTATAAAGAATGTAGAGTTAATACTTGCAGTTAAATTTCAAAATAGAAAATATGCCAAATTTTGTTTTACGGAGATTTTAGTTTGAATTAGCATTACATTAAGATCCTTTTTTTTATATTAGTAAAATCATACGGTATTTCAATGACAATATTCTGCACAAATATTTGAAAGCAAAAACTATAAAAATTGAAAAAAACAACAACTTGTTAATTTTGTAGTGTATTGCTTTTTATAACATATAGAATGAACTATTTTGAGACATGGTTTGTGAGAAACAGCGGTAAAATACACTGAGGAGAAAAAAAAAGTTTACTGAACGGCTTGAAAACTTCGATCTTAAAGTGAAAGGATTTATTGTTTCTACCCGAAAAATTTGTTATGTTGAATTTGTTTCAGATTTTCTAGGAAACGGAAAAGCTAGGAGCTCATATCAACTCATAGAAAAGTGAATAGGTGGATTTAGAACAATGACACTGAGAAATACAAACTTATAAATGAATTAGCAAGTCCAAATTTTGAATTTTTGAAAGGTGTGAAACTGACAGACTCGAGCTGTTTACTCATCTGTTGCTGATCTGTTCCGGTTATCAAAACAATTATTTCTTTAAACTTGTATACTCGTTATAGAACTTTTTAATACGGTCTCAATTGAAAAATACCAATGTAGAACGAATGATTTGTAATTTGATTCCGAAAATAAACAAAAGTACGAAGGTTTTTTAAAAAATACTTACCGTTTATCGGTTGAATGGTTTAATTTTAGCTCAGTGCAAATGGGCCCGCAAACTTTTTCATCTGTAAACACTTCACTGCCGGTTTTGTACTATTAACTTCTTCGCTTGTTGATGGGATTAGTTTCAAAATTTTTGTACAGCTTCTCAGGAACTTCTGCTCAGTATAGTTATAAAATCAGAGCCACTTGTAGAGAACATTTGATTAGAATTGCATACGGTACATCAAACTAACATCACTTGCAAGCCCTCTCTGTTGTATTTTGCATACACAATAATTTCAAATTTGCCTATGGTTGTAAAACAACAGAGATGCAGCAAACGAAAACATAAAAACCAATAACATTTTGGCCATTGTTCGGCATAATCACAAGATAAATTTGCATATGTGACAGATGAGGAAAAAAGCAAAACTAGATTTGAAGCTCAGTAAAGAAAACAAATAAATGTCAAAAACAAATGCCGTTTTTCAGACGTTTTATTGAATGTGTTTGACTGTTGATAAACTTGTGTCCTTTCTCTAAAATAAAAATAGTAAGTTTTTCATTTTAGAAAACGTAAAAATGTAAGCAAAAATTTTTCAGATTGTAAGAGCACAGATAAGATTATATTAGAAAAAAAATATTATTGTCTTTTTTCCCATGTTTACGGGCAATGTTTTTCCTTTTAGCGGAAATCAACTTGGTAAGCAACATTTTCTCCGATGTAGTTGAGAACATGATTTTTTTAAATTGTTTTGAATTTTCTGTGAAATAAGTAACTACGTGCAATTTATGTTAATTCCGAAAATGTTAAAGATCGAGGAAATTGAATTAGCTAATATAACCACTTCCAGTACAGAAATCTTCATAATGACTAAGGTTTTAGATGACTCAAAAAGCCGATATTATTTTCATTTGGCCTCATCTGAGCAACGGGAGTGTGAATTTTGAATTGGAGTTTTTTTTAAAAGGTTTCAGACAAATTTGTCTTTTCAAAACCTCTAGGAAAAGAACCAAACCTGTGTGAAAAATTTGCGATTACAGAGAGCAGTTTGAGAGGCAGTTCATCTTCTAAAACAAAACATTTATATTACTAAAACACTAAATATAGCACCGAAGCCAAGAACTCAAAACACAAATGTAAATAATATCGATGATTAAATAAACCAACACTTTTAGAAGAGATTCTCCCCCAGTGCTAGAATGTTCTAAGGTGCGTTAAATTCAACCACGGGTTAATAAAAGCTTACAGCAGAAATTTTTGTTCGAGGGGAAGATTGAAATTCTACAAAGTACTGTTAAAAAATACTGTCCTTGACAGCCTCGCACATTGGGGGTCTGGGAAACAAAAGGCATTTATTGAGAAAAGCAAATCTGCTTTTTATTAAATACGAGTTTCACCATTTCTACAAAAAGGATTATATAATAAAGAAATGGAGTGAAGCAATTTGATTTAGTTTCACAATGTTTTAGCATTAGTTACATAAGATTCAAGTAAGTTATTATACATCTAGTTATATTCTATTCTATTGTAGTTGTAAAAATCGTTTGTATAAGCTAACAAAGAATTCGAGTTCATTTTGAAAATAATCTGCCCGAGTGAGTTTTTCAAAAGTATCAAAATTGGCTTTTTCAAAAACTCACAAGTGTTAACCTATTGCTAAATTCTTGTATTTAATTTTTATATAATATAAATAAGAAAATTACAATTGAAAGTAAATTCTTGCACACAGGGGCAAAACGCTCTAGAGCGGAAAAATATAAAAACACTTGCACGACTTTTTCAAAAAGTTTTTGACTTTGCGCATCACATCACTAAAACAAAAGATTTGATTGGTTTTGACACAATTCTAGTTTTTCATTATACAATAAAAAATGCCGATACTTTTTTGAAATTGCAGTAAACTGCCGAATTTTGCAGCAAGTTTACTCTCCTTTGCGTTGGTGTTTAGTAATAATTGCACTGCATCAGAATCGAGTAATTTCGTTACGTATGTTGAAGGACGCTACATGACGCACAACAGCAAAGTCAGAATAGGAGTAGCTCTAACTACCAAGTTAAACTTCAACAGCTCATGAAAGGAAGCGCCACTGTCAAGGAATGTCTTCCGGCGATGTTAGTTTAACAGTCAGTTCATTTTGAACGCTGCAGGTCGAGCGTTCTGAACGAAAAATCCAAATGCTATTAGTGAGTTAAAATCTCATCTCATATCTTCAATAAGATTTGCTAAGCTGAAAGCGTAATACAGAGGCAGATTAAGTAGGTGCTTTTTCCCTAAATATCTTATAAAAAGAAAAATCAACGCAGCAGGTCAAGTAAAAACGTTTTTCGCCCACCCTTTTTCCATCAACATTCAAACTTTAACTTAAGTTTAAGTTACAGCTATACAATCTATGTATATTGTGTTGATAAATGATTAAATTTTGATTCGCCAAATTTACGCTTTTGGACTCCAAAACCGGGCAATAAAAGGATTTATTAAAACTTTCCTCAAATTCTAACCTAGAATGTATATTTTTGACTTTGCTGTATTTCATGGAAGACAGAAAAAAAAATCGAAATTTATTCAATCACTACCTAACCTAATGTGATATAACCAATTAGTTAATACATTATTAACATCTGAGATTAAATATAGACAATTAATTACTGCTTTGACTTAAGAACTCTTTCTTTCGTTTGTCGTTAGGGGTTTCCAAACGAGCCTTTAGTAATACGGCTAGTTGTTGCTTCATGGATCGATGCAGCATCAATTTTCACTTTGATTCCTTTAGAAGAAAATCCTTTGCTTCTTCAAACAACTCTTGAAGCGTTTGAGACGCTGATAACTAAGAGTAGAAAAGTAAATAGAACAAAGAGTTCAAGTTAGAGAGACTGTATAACAATCGGATCGATATATGAACCATTTAAACAAAGGAGAGAAAATCAAAGTGCTACTACACTGATAATAAATACATGTTTCCGAGGCTGAGAAAGACTCGTACAATGAATATACTGCTCAGGACAAAAACAAACAATTTTTTCGGATGAGTACGTTGGAAAGAAAAACATTTATTATTTCCGTATTTTCATTCTACTATACTGAAAACGAGATGAATAGGAAGAAATGGTTGCTGATATATAGTAATGGCCCTGTTAGTAATTATCATCGTCCATGGGGTCCAAGGATGAATATAGGAACTTCGATTTTTAAAGTAACCGACTTCTACTATACAAACACTTATCATTGTCTAATAAGGTCAACGGATGAATATGAGAAAACATACTCCTGTAGTAAAGGGTTCTATAAATACTTATAATGATAGGTATTTGTAAAACAGGTGTAAAACAGGTGTGTACTTGTCCACTTAATTGTTTTGGTCAAGATATGAATACAGGGAAATGGACGCTTGTAGAAATGGGCCCCTCTTGGTACTAGCAATAAGAGTATATAACAAAAACAACAACAACAACAATAATAACAATAACATAATAACAATAATAATGATAATGATAATATTATATTATATTATATTAAAAAGGTAAACTGTTAAAACTTTTAAAAAGTTCACTAAACGTATTCGATCAAACGATCATCTTTAATATTTTTATCGGCGAAATGTATATATAAGATAATGATAATAATATATGCTTTCCGTCCGTACTCGTTGAGCTGGGCTGCCTCTGTACTTTGAGGCCGTGATGAGTGCGAGTCTAATTATTATCTCATTTTCCACACTGTGTGTCTAGCCGTTGTTATCGCCGATTATTATGCTGATAGGTGGGTCATAACCATGGGCTAACAGCATTTACACCCTTTTTCTCAAAACTCCAGTACTTTCCGCAAGATCCTTGCTGTTCCCAAAAGCGCATGGATGCTCGTACCATTTTTCACTGCATTCCAACCCTCTTTTCTTGCATATATCTCAATGAATCTTTCTCGCTACATTATCATGACGCCTCTTGTACTTCTTCTGAGCTAATTTCCCACAAGCACTGACAATGTGTTGCACATTTTCACCTTTCCGGCAACACAATCGGCACAGCGGGTTTTCAGCCGTTTTATCAATGTGATACTTCACATAATTTGTCCTGATCGACTGCTCTTGCATGTGATGCACATATCAAAGCTTCTGTCCCAACCTTTAAGTCGCATTTTGATAACCATTGCTAGGTTTTTTCTCTTTGTCTACTGCCTCTGGTAGATCTCTGACAAACTGTCCGTGCATTCTCTTTCCAATCCATCTATCTTTTCCTTCTTGTTCATTTCTTGCCTTGAGGTCTCTACTCTCCTCCAGTTCACTTACATCCAATTTTTAGAGTTTTGCTACACCTTTTACAAGTTTTTCCTCAGAATTGGAGAAATAAATTTTCAAACTATTTTCTTCTTCTTTTACACATCGCTCTACACTTATTAGACCCCTTCCAACCTCTTTTCTTTTCACATACAACCTGTCAACATTACTCCTTAGGTGAAAAGCTCCATACATTGTCATTGTTTTCCTTGTTTTTCTGTCCAAATCTTTAAGCTCGTTTTCTTTCCGTTGGATAATACCCGCTCCATACCGGAAAATAGCTACTGCCCATGTGTTTACCGCAGATATCTTGTTTTTCCCATTTAATTTTGATCTAAGTATCAGCCTTAACCTTCTTTCGTATTCCTTTCCAATCGTTTCTTTCATTTCAGCTTCATTGATTTTGTCTAATTCCAAAATTCCTAAATAAGTGTAACCTTCCTCTCCAACCACTTTCATCATATCTCCATCCATTAGCTTAATTCCTTCGCTTCTTACAATTTTCCCTTGTTTTAATGTCAAAACACTACACTTTTTCATCCCAAATTCCATACCAATGTCATTGCTGAACATGTGTACGGTCCTCACTAGCATGCTCAGCTGGTCTTCATTCTTGGCGTATAACTTCAGGTCATCCATAAACAACAAATGGTTCACCTTATACTCCTTCTTTCCCCATTCACAGGCCGCATTCACCTTCCGTAATATCAATGACAATGGTATCATATTCTGGACAAACAATAATGGTGAGAGACTGTCTCCATGAAAAATCCACCTCCTCACAAAAACCTCCCCAATTATTATTATTATTATTATTATTATCATTATTAATAATAATAATAACAACAACACCAGATCGTATCTTATTGAGTAAAACAAGATCTAATTATTAATAGATTCCTTAAGGGAAGAAATCAGATTTACAGACATTGTTTACACGTTGCTCAAGGTCCATGATTATTGTCTTCTAAAGTGTATCAGTCGACAGGTGAATAGGAGAAAATTGAAGCTTCTAGAAATGGGCCCTTGTTAGTATTTAGTAATGTGTTCTACGGTGTATGTTGACGTCAAGGTTAATTAGATGAGAATCAAAGAAACAAGAAAGCAGTTCTTTTGCCCAAAGATATCTATTTACCGGAACAACTAGGATAATTATTATAGGCAACGAAACATACAGGCGATTCTTACCTTGGTCGCTTTGCTGATCTGTACAAGTTTATCGGCTAAGCTGCTTGTGTTGTTTTTGTAGACCTCAATTCTGGTTTTGAGAATTTCTTCCTTGTCATCTGTTTGACCCACCGCCTGCGCTCTTTCCGTCACTCGCTTCTGCATTTCATCCTCGGAACATTCCAGGAAAATTACAGTACTGAAATCTGAAACCTAGGGTCATGGTGAAAAACAGAAGTTGAGTTTAGTAAAACAACAGATGTTGGTGAAACCAACGATGAGCTACTAAATAAATTAATCAATTAATGAATAAAATAATAAATAACTATATACTTCATTTAACGTCAATTGCGAAGGAAGTGGTTGCCCATTCTTCCTAGCCAGAGGCTAATGTTTAATCGCTCGACGAATCAGATCTTGGCGTGAAAGTCGACTTTGTAGAGGGAGGAAAACCGGAGTACCCGGAGAAAAACCATCAAAGTCGGATTGAGATCGACAAATCTCAGCCCACATGCCGAGCCCAGGAATTGAACCTAGGTCGTAGAGGTGGGAGGCACGACTGATGACCACTATGCCAACCTGACTCAATGAGTCAATACCACCAGGATAATGACGGCAGAGGAGTTGCTATGGGCATTATCATGTGGTACAAATCAGCCAATCGGAAAACTGGAATGCCTTCGAATGGACCAATCACAAGTCTTTTTAGCAGGCCAAAGGCCTAGTAATTGGGGACACCATCTTTATCACTCTATGGTGGACGGAGAGCTTTCACATTAGATGGAGATGTTAGAGCAAAGGCAGCACTTTCTCCTCAATTATTTTACGACCCCGAGTGTTGGTCCGGTGTAACAGCAGATTTGGTCCGCCAACGGAAATGGTCTCCAATAATGAGATTCTCACTGATTTGGTCCTCCCACAAAAACATTTAATAGTTCGAGGTTTTTTTCGCAAAATACTTTGCAAACAGTATTTTATCTAAGCTAGTGTTTTGGATAACGAACTAGTATAACAAGCGGTCCAGTATAAAACGTTATTATGATTGAAATGAAAGCGAACGACATTTTATACATAAAACAAGAGAAAATGACAATGAATTTTGGAGGAAAAAGATCGTACAAGTATGCAACGCCATTGTAACGAATTATGCAGATATTAGCTTGCCTCTCTTTACTTAATAATCGTTGATGTTTTTTCTTATCGGCCTTCTTTTAGCCTTTTTAGTTCTTTCAGGATAGTCACCGGATAGGTAATGCTAAAGTTGACGTTCGGTGTCAATGTTTTTGTACCAATCTATGACATGTCTTCCGTCATCCGAATTATTCCGACGAGTTATAAAATACATATGAGTATACAAAACTAGGAGAATGCTAGTGCTGATAAAATAAAAAATAAAATTAAGCTCATAATGCATGCATTACACCGTAGATACGCGTAGCGAGATAAAAAGAATTGCAAAAAGCTGTGTTTTCGTTCCTCTAATAATATTACGAGGGACCATATCCGCGAAAAGCAAATCCGCTGGGACACCGGCCTGGAATCGAACCCGAGCCTCCCGCACGAAAGACTGACATCTACCAACTACGTTAACCAGACTGTGTTTGATAGTATTTGGAACAAACAAGTGTATATTCCTAACAAAATGGCATATTATAGAAAAATTTTAATAGGTAAAATGAAATGTTACAAGAAAATAGGTTATGTTCGATTTTTTTTACATGTTAAGAACATGCTTACATATATCAGTTTATATTTTCTTGTTTTCAAATAATAAAATGCGAGCGCTAGTTCCAAGTACTTATATACAGCTCACTTCTGTCGTCTTCGTGATTCATTTGCTTTTTTGCCGTAATGATACTTAGCGATAGCAAGTACTACTTATAGTATCAGTAATGTAATTTTTTTATCTAGTTTTAGGGCTTCTTTTAGATTTGAAGTATGTTGGAGAATACCTGTTCCAGAAGAGATAAAAATAATCCCAGTACCTTTTCAGTAAATTTGTTGATTTGTTCTTCAGTTCTTGGATAACCATCTACAACATATCCCTGTAGATTCTTATCTTCACTGAACAGTTTTTCTATGAGTACGGCCAGAACATGATCCTAAAAATGTAAGATAAACAGCAATTTCAAAATGATCTCATAATTGTTGCTTATTATGCAATAATTTCAAAAAGTCTGTTCGTCTTCTGTGATTACGTTTGTATCACAGTTTTCAGCAATCAATTTACGAGGCGATTTTCACGGTTATCATGACCTACTACCGTTATGCTTGTGAAGGCGAGGGTGGGGGGAGAGGGCAGGCAATGAGTGGGGGCTGAAGGCCAACATGGGGTCCGGGCGAAGACGAACAAGGGGTGGGGTGAGGGCAGGCAAAAGGTGGGGATGCAGGCGAGCAAGAAATGGGGGATGAGAGCGAGCCAAGGGTGGGGCATGAGGGTGGGCAATGAGTGGAGTATGAAACAAGTAAAAGTAATATCGTCCTCACAAATTTAAGGATTTCATTTAAAAACGTTGATTTCAGGGTTCAGTTTCCTTTTAAAACAATTCAAGCTTTAGTGTTAAATTTGAACCTTCTAACCAGTTGAGATAAGAAACCACAATTATTGGAAGCGCATATATTTTGATTGTTTTGTTTATCAATTCCTCATGAAGGTGTTCTGGTCATTCTGTACCGTGTTTTTATCGACGAAATCAGAGGCCTAGATCCGAGTACAACTATACAAGATTTTAAGCAGGTGCCAAAATTGGAGCCGAAACAAACTGTAGACTTGCACGCGATTTAGCTATCCTGCTAATGAACATTTCTGTTCTGTTCTGTTGTTCAGTGTTTTCAGCATTATATTATATTCTTGTTATGTCTGTTCAGATTCGTATTTATCACACAGAACTCTTTGTTGTAGTACTAAATTTTAACCCTTTCAGTCCCAGTTGAATTATTAAGTTCTCCCAACTTGAGCCCATACATTTCATTGAACAAGTTTGAGAGAATTACACTTTTAATCTTCACTAGTTTACTTTGTTTGATCAATTCTCATTTTCTCATTACCAAATGTCTTATTTTGTATTTGTTATGTAAGGAGAAATTTAGTGTTGATAACTGATTGGGAGTGAAAGGGTTAAGGAAAATCATCCTCTCGAGAACTGACCACTTTGAAGGAAAAACTGTGCGTGCCTTGAAACCTCGCGGTCGTTCTCGGATCTAAATGCCTTTATTGACGAAATCAAAAACACGAATTTTACCGTATCTACTAAATTTCCAGAGTTAATCGCTGTAGCAATGTCTCTTCCTCTTTCTGTCTCTTTCTCCGCTTCCTCGCGCAACAGTTGTCCAACTGATATATGAGTTCGTCTTAAAGATTCAGCAATTAACTTGGAAAGCTCTGTTTTCCCACTACCTGGGCCGCCTGTATTGAAACAAAACCCAAAACTATATGATAAATCACTTTATTATATAGACACGAGTGTTTTACTGGAAAATATGCCACTCGTTAAATTCATTTATTTTCCATAATCTCGCACGTGAGTTTATCGATGACGTAATTTCGGTAATTTCCCGAGTAATGTCTTTTTGTCTACATAATAAAAAGAACATCACACGGCGACTTGAAGATATGAATTTTATTTCCTCGTGGCAAAATTAATATTTTACGAACAAGCGCAGCGAGTGAGTAAGATATTGTTTTGTTACTCGAAAATAATATTTATATCTTCGCGCCACCGTGTAATATCCTCTATTTAAATTAAAGATAGGAGCCAGCGCGCGCTCTGATTGGTCGAAAATCTATGTTTTATCAGAATTTATAAAATATTTAAGATAGTACAGTGGTTTCTATTGGCCCAGAGGTGTGTTTTCATAGGCCAATGAAAGTATAGAAATGACGGACATAGCTAGTCCTCGTAAGGAGATTTTGTAAAATAATCATGAAATAAACACAAATAACGATGCAGTTGTAATTCTCTTTCTCAGAGTCCAGTAAATGGAATAAAAATTTTATAAAAGAAATAAAACATTTTTTCTGTGCCTTCATAGCGCTATGAAAACCACGGCACACGTTGGGGGAATTTTCGAGCAGATCAGTGAAGAACTCGACTGCGTCTCGTGCTTCACTGATCAGCTCTCAAATTCTCCCAACGTGCGCCTCGGTTTTCATAGCGCTATGAAGGCACAGAAAAAATGTTTTATTTCTTAAATAGAGCAAATATAAAAACATAATCCGTGTATTAGACTGGGATTAAAACACTCCAGACATTTGAGAACAACGGCTCGTGCATGTGTACTACATTTTCTTCGTGTTTTGAAATACCCGTCATGTCTTATCACAGTCTAATACATGACTTAGGCTTCATTATTTGTTGAGTAAATTGACATTGATACCATGAAAACATTTTATTGTAGTCTTGGGAGAGCTTTATTAGAATATTCGTGTGAATTTGGAACCCCTTTTAGAAAACGTAATATTGATAAATTAGAGGTTGTTCAACGTACCGCCACCAAATGGATTACTTAGCAATCTGATGTTGATTATGATACTAGATAGCTTAAGTTAAAATAGTCGTCATTGTTTAATAGAAGATTCAATACAGATGTTACATTCTGTTCAATGTAGTAAGGCCTTGCTAGCTTTATCAGTTGATACCGTTGCAAGAAAAGATTAGTCACACTCAATTACGGTGATGATTTTGAGTTGATTAGATTGATTTCTTACCACTTTAACAATTCCTTAAAATGTATTCTATAATCATTAACATTCTTGTTTTACTCAATTGTGTGTAACTAACCTACAACAAAGACAACATCAAAATTATGCAGTGAAGTCGACTTTCTGTCTGGTAGATTTTCAAATAATTTGTTTACTTCTTCAAAAACTTGATCAATCGTTCCTTCGGCTACAATCTACAGAGAAGAAAGCAAAGTCGTTTGGTTAGTCTAGTTGGTAAGGTTCCAGCCTATCGTGAAGGAGACTCGGGTTCGATTCCCGGCCGGACCAACACTCAGGGTCTTAAAATAATTGAGGAGAAAGTGCTGCCATTGCTCCAACATCTGCAAATGGTTAGACTTTCGCGTCTTCTCAGATAAGGACGTTAAACCGTAGGTCCAGTCTCTCAATCTTTCTGTCGAGGGACGTAAAAGAACCCACACACTTCTCGTAAAGAGCAGGGTGGTGATCCCGGTGTTGTGGTTTGTCTCTTAACTGAGAGCACTTCTTATCAGGCTGCCAATTTGCGCCATAACTTGTGAGCCGCTCAGCGGACTTTCTAAGACCCTCAAACTTGAATTTTTTTTAACAGTTTAAACTGTTAAAAACCTGTATATATTTGTAAAGCGCTTAGAGCTTTATAGGATAAGCGCTATTTAAATACTGCAATATTATTATTATTATTATTATTATTATTGTTATTTATTATTACCCTACTTTGATAACAATCTCTCCAATTCCCACTTTCCAGGCATCTCGCTCGATTCATGGCAATCTTTTTCTCAAAGCAAACACTCTTGCTCTCCATATCCACAAATTCTTTGGTCGTCCTTGCTTCCTCTTTCCAGTCTTTTCACTTCAAACTTCAACGCTTTTTTCAAACTACAGTATACCAATCATCCCTCCACAGCACATGAAGAATCAGGTAACAACAAATGAGCAATAAACAATAAAATCGACCGTCAATCTGCCAGTATAATCAGTTTTTACCCAGATTTTACTTTATATATGTACTACACATTTTGCTGATTATCTCATTAAAAACGCGGCTACAGTACAGTATATAACTTTTAACTTACAAAAAGGTGAACATTTTGGCGAAAAACAAACCGTTTTTACTTTGTCTTGCTCCTTGTAGTAATTTATAACTGGGACTGTTTGTTCACTGAAAACTTTGAGTCGTTTAAGAATGGTCTCTAAATTGTCGTCTGCTCGTCCACTGTTCTCGGCTCTGATCATCAATCGTTCTTTCATACTTTCTTCTGAACAGTCAAAGTACAACACAAACTCCACATGGGCAATCTGAAAAATACAAGAGTATATTCAAAACAATTATACTGATAGCGACAATACCCTTCTAATACATAGCCTACCAACACTGTTAGGATGTCAGGTTTAAACAACCAATCAGAGTCCAGTATTCAATCACGTGACAGAAGTCGAAAAGAATATACTTCTTTCCGAAGCATTAATACCTGACGCCACAAATTTTGTGTTTGCGTGTGTAGTATATGGCTCGAAGTAGATGCTTTTTATCCTTTTTTTTAAAACAAAATTCTGTTTATGCTGGTGAAAACTTTTCGATGTTTGTAAGTAATTTGTAGCTGTGAGTGAAACGGGTAGCCTACTATTCTGAACACAGTATACTGTGTACACTTTGGATGCTACTATAGCAACGAATACGCAATACAAAACTCAGCCGTTCTAGTCCATACTGTATCGATAGACGATCAAGGATGTCATTAGTATCAGGTACACATGATACATGCGATCAATGCTTTGAATCCATGGTGATGCACTTAGAGTCGGACAATGTTGACGGTGAAGGTAAAGAGAGACAATCCCCACTGATATATCTTATAGGGTTCTAATGTCCACATCTTGAATTTCATGTCAATTTTTGTAGAAGAAAAGTAATCAAATCATGGGATGACAGAGGCATTTAAATATCACAAAATCTAAGCTTTCATTAATATTAATAAACATAGGAAAATAAGTAGTAATGAGCCACCGCTCAGATGAAATCCTGAGAAATCAAACAGCGAAACTTTACCGAAAATATGTCAAGGAAACTTACCTCTTTTTCGAAATCTTTTCCTTGTTCCAGCTCACGTGGAAACCCGTCTATCAAGAACCCTTTGGTGTTTGGCTTCTTAAGCATCTCCACGCGTAAGAGTTCAAGAACCCATTCCTGCATAACATATGACACCAGCAAGACTTGAGCAAAAGAGAATCTAATGCTTGTTCTCTGGTTACCCATACCAACAATATTAAGTAGTTTAATAATAGTTTTCAAATATAACATGTTTAAACTATTCCTCGATGCATGTGACATTAGGACCTTCACACGCAAACCCCATACCATAAATAGATAGATAGATTTATTCCGAAACAACCTTGCAGTGAAAAGGCTAAATTACGTTGACGTTACATTGATACAAAATATGGTATAAGGCTCAAAATTTAAACACAAATGCAAGTAAAAAAGATAATAGCTAAGTTAGTATATGTACATTAAAATGATTATTGAGAGCTATTTACATTATTAAAAGTGTTGCATGTGTTGTAATTTATGAAACTAAACCTAGATTCTTTGGTAGAGGTTTTAACATTTCTATTTACGGCTTAGTAGATTTACTATTCCGCTTTACTCAAAAGGATGAATCCATACAACGACAGCCACTCAAGTGTTTTTCTAGACATACATTAGACACAAGCTCTCCTTTCTCCATAACGGCAACCAGCTGTTTGCCTCGCTCGGACCCAGACTGCACTTCAGCTCGCAGCAATGCCCCCGTTGATAAATGGGTGTACTGAAACTTGTCCACGATCCGGGAACATTGAGTTCCTTTACCCGAGCCAGGACCCCCTACAAAAGCAAAAATTGGGTAGATTTTATCATAACTCTTGTTCAACAGTTTTCATTCAATTCCAGTGAGTAATAATTTTTATATTCCTTGTTTTTAAAAAAAATTGACGGGCTTTTGCAAGCAAACAGTGTGTAATTCAGACTTGAATTTCTATTTGCTTGCCTTACACGCTTTAACTTTTCCTTAGTGTATAGAAAACAAAAGTTTTAAAAAGAAGCTTAATCCTTTTTTGGGCATAAAGGCTTATTGAGGTCTGTGTATATCTTCAATTTCTGTAGTGGTAAGCGGAAGAGAGTCTTTGACTGGCATAAATGTCATTGCACTTGATAGCCATGCACAGCCCTTTCATTACATTTGGCCCCTATAAGCACGACATGTAGCTAACAAAAAACAGGGCAGATTCCCACAGACCATTAGAGGTAAGAATGAAAGAGTAACGATTGGGGAACATGGTTTAAATGATAATTATTAGTAAAGACAGTTCATGCCTAGATATCGGTATAACAAAAAACTTGAATCCACAGCGGGCATTACTCACTTAAATCTAACACAAAAATTTGTGACTCGAATGTTGGTTCTTTATCGATGAACAGCTGTCTCGGGGTAATAAAATGCCAGTATTTCCCCCTCCCCCTGATGAGCTAGTTGCCTGGGATAGAACCTAGAAATCAATTTTTTTAAAATGTCATCCGCCAACTTCTCAAATCCGTTTTCATTTTGTTACTAGTTTAAAATATTACCTTAGTGTATAATATAATTCTTAACTTTTTTTAATCATAGGTCCACGATGATTGGTGTTGGCTGTTGTGGTCACAATACCTTTTGTCAGTCAGTTTATTTCCAAGGCAAAGATTAATTGCCAACGAGCCTCAGCGTAATTCAGCAAACAAACAACCTCAGATTTCCATCCAGAACAATAGTGAAAGCATGACTTATGAGATGTGGTTCAATTCTATTTTTTGGTTCAGAATTTTTTTTCACTAAACAATTTAATTTCTTTCAAACTAAATTTTTTTTCTTTCAAATCAGTAAATTTCTTTTCAAACTAGTTCTTTCTTATCAATCTGGTAGGATTTTTTTACCTATTCATTGGACCAAATTGTTTTTTCAAACCAGTTTTTTTTCTTCTCATGTCAAACTAAGAACAATAACTAGTGATACGTAGAAAAACTGGTATGCAAGCCATGGTGGCTTGCGTGATCAAGTGGAGATGAAGTAAGACTACAGATCCAAACAAATCCAAACGTTAGTAGTTCAATTCTTCGAGTGTTACAGATTAAAAGAAAGAAAACAATTTTTAAGGTATTATATGGTAAGCTACAACAAGAAGAAACAAGCAGAGGTGGGTGGCTTGAATATAGGGAAAGAATTTCCCAATTTTTCCCACACTTGTTGTTGGCGGACGTTACAATTTTAATTTATTCTAACAGAGCGAGTAACATTTAATTTGCAGACTAAAAGTGATATGGGTTAAGCTTACCGATAACAAAGACAATTCTGGCATTTAAAAGCCCCTTTCCATCAATTTTTGCCAGACTCTGGTCTCCGAGTGGGACAAATTCCTCTGCAATGATTGGTTCTTCATTCGCTGGAAAACGGTTGGTGTAAAGATTATCATCAACTTTCTTCTTCTTTTTCTGGCGACTTGTTATAGGTGTACCGTTGATCACGTTTTCAAGATCCTCTACTGCATCAGCAAATTCGTCCGAAGATTCTGACAAGACTGACCGATCTTTAGATTAAAAGAATAATTGATGCAAAACGATTGTAAAACTTATTAGTACTTTTATTAACGATAATAAAATACAAAAAATAGTTAACTTTAGTTACCATATTGAAGTAAATGGATCTTGGTAGGAAAGCTAAATTGGATTGCTGAAAAATTCCCCTTACCATGGATTCAAACCCAGATTCATAGTGATGAGATGTAGCAAAGGGGGATGACTAAGCAAACAACAACAACAACAACAACAACAACATCTTTATTAGCACCCTTAAACTTACTTTACAAGAGATTTAAGTAGAAAAAAAAATCAGTAGAGCTATAATTGGGTACCAGCCACTTAAGAAATAGCATAGCTAATCGGGCTGAAGAGGCTAGGTCAAGCGGGAATTATATGGATAATAATACAGGATACATCAATATAATAGAACAAGCACAAGTACGGCACAAGAGAACAAACAAACATTCACACACAAAAGCAAGGGGAGGTCAAAAACAGGAATCGTTTAAATAAGAGATTAAGTTTGCGCAAATTGTAAATATAAAAAATCAAATAGCTTTTGTAATTATCTAAAAGAGAACCGATAATTAAGGTTTTACAACAAGAGCGAGTTATGGTCTTATAGTCATCTTGAATATCATTCCAGATTTTAACACCCAGAAGTGAATATTGAAATTGCAATAATTTGTGAGTATCTTTGGAAGGTAGTAGTTTTTTGGTAGCAAGTCTGACATTATATTGCATCATGCTAATAGTTGTGAAAAAGTGTTTGAAAGCTATTGGCAAATTACCTAAGTAAAAGTCATACATAAACAATGCATTGTTAAGATAAATTATGTCAAGAAGTTTTAGAAGACTAAGCTGATGAAATAATGGATCAGAGTGGGTCTTAAAATCAGAAAAAGTCAATATTCTGATAGCTTTTTTTGAAGTGAACAGAGGGGCTTGAGAGTAGTTGCAAAGGTGTTTTCCCAAATTACAACTGAAGAAGATAAGAAAGAAAATATTGTATAATACAACATTTTAAGGAGATTTATTTATATAACGTCTTATTTTGGAGAGGACATCAATGCAACGTTTGATTTTATTAGCTGTATGAAGTATTTGATATTTCCAGCTAAGATGGCAATCAATGTAGATACCCAGATACTTAATGTATTTTTCTTTTTTAATAAATTTGCCATATATTTTTAAGCTCAGAGTGTAATTTGATATTTTTTGTGGTGGATGAAAAACAATAAAATTCTTTTTATCTATATTAAAAAAAAGCTTATTGGCAGTTAGCCAACATGAAACATAAACAAGGTTTTCGTCTCTACAGGATTCTAGAGCAAGCAAACTAAGCCAGAAGGTTTAGTACCACTTTACTTGTGAAATATATCAAATCTGCATTCTGATAGGCTACTCTATCATATATCTATTATCAATTGATAGTACCACTTTACTTGTGAAATATATATCAAATCTGCATTCTGAAAGGCTTCTCTATCATATATCTATTATCAATTGATAATACCACTCTATAAATGGAATATTGCAAATCTGCATGGAAAATGATGTTATCTCAACAAAAAATGTATTTTATTATACAGATATTGATGAAATACCAGGATTTCTCCTTTTGCCAAAAAATCATATTTCACCGCGCGCAGTGAAGATATCTTTCACGTGTGAGGATATTGGTGTCTCCATGTTTAGCAACATAATTACTGTTTCGAAGATGTTTTGAAAATGTATAAAAAAGTTGTCTTTTACTTGGAAATTTCATCAGTATCTATATAATAAACAGAACATTACATGCTCGCTTGGGGATACGAATTTTATCTCCTCGTGCTGAAATATCTTGCGAATGAGAGATACGAACGAGTGAGAGATAATTGATCAGCACGAGAAGATAAAATTCGTATCCTGGCGCGGCCACGTAATATCCTCTATATATGTAACATAATGAAACCCTTTTAAAATAGCAGTAGTACTAAAATACTTAAACTATTTGAATGAAATAAATGTACAGAGGTGGACATACCGATTCTCTTATAAATTCTCTCCAGTTTTGGGAGCTCTCCAAATATCTTACAAACATCCAGGAACACATCTTCAATGTCACGGTTAGCATCAACCTGTTATGTAACAAATAAATTCCTCTGTTGACTGTTTTCTGAAACTTTGTTTGGAATGAGAAATCTTATTTGCAATAATTACATTTTACCAAACTTGATGCTTGACTTTCAAACCAAAAAAAACGCATAGAAGAACAAAGGTTAATACTCGTTTGAAAAGCCACCACATGATTTTATGTGTAAATATAATCATGTGACCATTCTTGGCAGTGTTTGAGGTTTAAGTCTATTTATAAAAACTGCCATATGCATTGTCCAAATGGATTTGATTGTTTTTACTGCGATGTTAAGAGTAGGATAAAGGAAGTCCACACCAAAAGACTCTTTGAGTCGATGGCGGTGTTCACGTGACAACAAACACCCTAAATCTATCACCTATTACAAATTGGTATCTAGAAATGGTAGTTTCAGTTATTGCTTTTACAAATATGAAAAATGGCAAGCAAAAGAAAATATTCAGTATGTACGACTTGTGAGCAAGCTTTGCTCTCCAGTACCACAAGCATTTCATTAGAAAAATTGATTTCATATTGTAGTCTTGATGTCACTTGGATTCGGTTTTGACTTAAAACTATCACTTCTATGTAAAGTTACCCTGGCTAATCTTTCAATTTATAATTTAAAACATTTTGTCATCTCCACTAAGTAATCAGCTTGGTGCAGTGTTCATCACCTCTATGACACAAGATCAAGTCTTGGGCTGCGCATGTGGGTTGAGACTCGTCGATCACAATCTGACATCCACGGTTTTTCTCCGGCGTTTTTCCTCCACACGCCAACTTAAATTTCAAGTCAAGATCTGAGCCGTCGAGCAATTAAGCAATAAACTCTGGCTAGGAAGAATGGAAAACCAACCCTTCACAAAATTGATGTTAAATAAAATATTTATTCATATAGTTATATTTAATTAATTTATGGTGGTTTACGGGTGGGGTACGTGGCCTCTTATTGCTCTTGGAAAAGTATTCTAAATTCCATAATGGCATTGATAGTCCAAATGGAATTAAACCACCAAAAACAATTGAGTTATACATATCTGTATCGATAACGCAAAGATTTGTTCTTGAATTCTATTTTTTACCTTTTTCACTTTGTTCAATATTTCATAATGCTCTATAACAGGCATAGTTTTCTCCAAGTACGTTTGAAAGCGTTTGTTGATCGTCTCGGCGTTGTCATCTGTTCTTCCGCTGGTCTGTCCGCGTTTCAACAGTCTTTGCTCCATAACTTCTTCATTACAGTCAAAGTACAACACAAAGTGACACTTAACAATCTGGAAAAAGATTCAAAGGTTTTCTTGTGAGCCATCTCCTCAATGGATTAAGCCATTTAGCATTTTTAATCATGCCGAGATTCAATTTCCCACAATCTTCACTTTAAAAACATGCAACTGGCTTTTGAACGACTTAAGAATTAAAATGATTACAAAGATGAGAAGTTACCTCTGACTCAAACTTTGCTCCTTGGTGCGGCTCACGGGGAAATCCGTCAATAAGGAAACCAGGAGCATCAGGATTCTTTGACATTGTGTCTCGTAACAACTCGATCACAGTTTCCTGTAAAAACAATAATAGGAATAACTTGGCTTGGCAAGTGTTTTCAGTCAGCAAAAAATAATTTACCCACAAGACTGCACGTCTTAAATGAGTTAGGTAGATGTGATCTAAAACCAGGGCAACATAAAGAATTGCAAGATGGCAAAATCTTGGTGTAAGGGTTGATTGCTTTGTTTATGGAAGAAAACCAGAGTACAAATAGAAGAATCCTCGAAGTTAGGATTGATATTAACTAAATACGAGTCCATGGGTCCCAATTCCACTCACAAAGAAGGGAGGCACAAGTTTTAAATATTCCACCACGATCATGTACCACTGCCTCAGACTTTACATTTTCAAGCATTCTAGACGTATAGAAAATATGTTTCCCAATTTTAGCCCAAGTTATGAAAAATGGTGGTGTGAATATTAACCGCTCCACCACCCCGCTTCCCTTTGTACCGCACTACTCAGTTACATTCTGTTGTGTTCTAAATTGAAACATTATGTTCCCTGTAACCTACAGCGCACATTGGTAAATTCACTACGAACCGGACGTTATAGAATTATTGCATGGTCCGAAATAAAATATCGCAACAATTCAATATGAGCTAGTTTTTTAGTCCTCGCGACGCCATTCATGTAATACAGCAAAAAACGAGAGAGAGTGTTTCATCACATTTCCATTTTATTTTAAGAATTACTTGAGCGATTCAATACCTATCTGACTGTTCACATACAGTAGCAAGTTTGCTTTGACAAAAAAAAATCGCATGAAAGAGTTGAGTTTGACTGATTGCAAAGTGCTTTTTCGTCTTTAGGAGCATTATCTTCATAAGTGTCAAAAATAAGGCAGTGATAAATCTATAGAGCGTTTTAACCTGACGTCATTCCAACAATGATGGTATACTCTTCACAAAAGAAATTTGATCCTTTTATTTGTTTGGGACACTAACATTGCCGCTACGCATATTGCCATGCGTGTCTCAAGGGACTGTGTGGAAACGCTCTATTCTGATATATCATAACATGTTAAGTATATGTTAGGGCGGACATGGTTGGCACAGTTGGTAAGATCTCTGCTTTCCAACTACGAGGTCCCCAGTTCGATCCCGGCACTTTGCCGAGATTCGAATCTTTGTGTGGCCTTCTTTTCCGCCTAAGCCAACTCAGCTATCCACCCTCCCGGGGTAAGTAAATGAATACCAGCAGACAGAGTCAAAGACTTTCATCCACTTAACACTACAGAAATCCGAGATAAGCGCCGGCCCCATAAACCCCTAGGCTCGAAAGGATTTAGCTAGCTTTAAGTATATACACTTGTTACGTATTGTTTGTATACAGTGCTGTTTAGCTGTATTTTAACGTGCTTACGGGTCAATACCAGGAGTCCATCCCGTCAACCCTTATATCCGGTCAACTAACAATAGAAAAAAAGTCCCGTGACGACCCGTGCAGGATACCACGGGAATGCACTAGACGAGATTAGCAATTAGTAAAAAAAAAAATTTTTCTTACGGACAACATAAACGCATCATTGATTTTGACACCTAGCTTAGTAAGGGCCGATTTTCAGCAACAGGATAAAACCCGGGAATAAAATCCCCTACAACATGGGATACGGGCTGAACCGATGCGACCACTGGTCAATCCGCGTGTCTATGTTAAAGAACATCTGGAAAGCAAATGTTTTTGTTATGAATTGTAAAAGTATTCGTAATTTATTGCTTTATATAGAAACATAAACAATATTCCACGCAAACCATACCATTGGAACCAGTTTCCCATCCTTCATTATTTCTGCCAGGGTTTTGCCTCGCTCGCTCCCAGACTCAACTTCCGCTCGCAAAAGATCTCCGGTTGAAAGATGCAAGAGGCCAAACTTATCACTGATGCGAGCACATTGCGTCCCTTTTCCAGATCCTGGTCCCCCTGCAAACGTCAACGCACATCGTTAGAGCCCAAATCTTGGAAGTATCAAAAAATAGTTGAATGGATAGTACACGTGTTTTGATTTGTCGATAACTGTGGTTTCATAGCTTGGAGCTTGGATAGCACAAGTGTTTTAAGTTGTCGATAACTGTGGTTTCATAGCTTGGAGCTTGGATAGTACACGTGTTTTAATTTGTCGATAACTGTGCTTTCATAGCTTGGAGCTGCTTGGATAGTACACGTGTTTTAAGTTGTCGATAACTGTGGTTTCATAGCTTGGAGCTTGGATAGTACACGTGTTTTAATTTGTCGATAACT
>JAOTRI020092925.1:0-15350 GCA_028564885.2 Zoanthus sanctaehelenae | reverse complement strand
CCCTAAGAGCCCCCAAGCCCCAGTTCCCCTTAGAGCCGCTACACAGGCTAGGTAATATCTCATCACTGATGGATTGCAAAAAGCTAAATTTTGGCATGAAGACATTTTTCATCTTGATCTTTCTGAATATTTCAATCAAATTAGTGAATACAGAAATAACGAGTAGAGTACCGAAGTGACGTCATCACTTTGGTACTCTATTGAAGAAACTAGTATTCAGACCCCTACGCATGCATGAAATTTGCAAGGAAGGCGCAACTTTCATATCTTTAGAACAATATAAAAACTATAACATTCTGTTTAAAAATATTTTGAATTAAAGTATTTTTTTCTGGACGACCAAATTAGATTTATCCTTGATATTGTTTTATGGGTAAATGAAACTGCTTCTGAATATGCTTTGATGATCATTTTCCATCTTAATTCTTTTTTTCCTTTATAAAGCTTATAACTGAAATGACTTTGTGGACTTAAACGGCTGTTAGCAAGGGATAGGGGGTGTCTGCGCACCCAATGCACGCACCCCTGCCACCCATCCAGCGTATGGGTCTGGAGTTACAGGATGGATTTTCTAGGTTTATTCTTCAGAGAACGGGAAATATTGAAAATAAATGAAGCGAGTGAGTGTGTGGAATTTCAAGAAGCGTTAAACGATTACTACAGGTATCCAGTGTCAAAGGCCCACGTGGGGAGGGCGCTACAAAAATCATCTAAGGAATTGATAGAGAGTCCAAAAAAGAAAACATTTATAGAGATCCAACTAATCTTGACAACTTAATCTACTTTTAAATAGATATGTTTTATTATAAAAAAGATAAATCCGCTGACAGTGAAGTGCGCAAGGCAATGGGCTCGTTCGATGATGTGCGTGAAGGCAAGTGAGAAATAGTTTAATTTATTTTATCCGTGTTATAAATTGAAGGAGAGATATATTCAGAATACAATGGAATTTTCTGAACAAATGTAGAAAACAAAGAGGGAATGCATTTTTATATTTAAAAATTTTGATGGCGCCGAGTTGTTTTTTGGTAAATAATGGACGGGTACGCCACATTGACGCTGCTAAACGTACCTTTGACAGAGGGAAGGAATCCTTCGGAAATGGACTCGATGCGAACAGACTACATACAACCACAAAAAATCAAGATTTCTTATCCACAGAATTAGAGGACAGCATTCTCTGGGAAGAGCAAAAGATGGGCACCACGGAGCACATTTACAAGGGGACGTGTGGAAATCAGACCTCTACACGTGCTTTATTGACTACGTTTGATTGTTTGCATTGGGACCCATTTTAAGAAGCTACGGAATCTCATCACTGCTCTTTACACTAACACCATGTGCGCTGTATCTCCAAGCAGTAGCCCGTGTGACACAGGGTTGCCAACTCTCAGGGCTCTTGTTCATAATGGCCAGAGACTGCGTGCAGAACCAGTTAAATGAAGGAGCCAGACTCAGCCTACAATGGACACTGCATCGTTTCTTAAAAGAAATTGGCTATGCCGACAATATTGTATGGTTCTCGAACTCTCAGAAACAGATGCAAGGCAAGGTGAACAAAGTCATTAACACGGGAGCTAGCATCGAACTGAACAGCAGTAACAACAACTCCCATCATATTGAACTCAGAAGAGATAGAGAACGTGACTTCCCTCATCTACCTTGGGTCGGAAATCTCTTTCACTGGAGAAGCTGAAGAGGATTTCAAGGCATCGGGGAGTAAGGCCCAAGGAGTGTTCAGCAACCTAAGGAAAATATGGAATGACGGTCAACTGCGTAAGCGCACGAAGATAAAGATATTGAGGATCAATTTCCTGACTGTACTCTGCTAGTTATATGAGCGTGAAACGTGGCGGATGACTAAAGCCGATGAGATACACAAATGCATCAGGCGCATGCTTAAGATCATGTGAGAGGCAACAAATGCCATTGAACTCAAGGAATGAGGCAAGGAGGGCCTCTCCGGACAGACGCGAATGGCGAAGCAAGATTTTTTCTCCTATTTTCCTGCAGCAGGAAAAAGTGAAACGTAGCGTGTGTATACCGTGTACAATGCTTAACTATGGTAACCGATTCCCTACTCCAGCACTTTATTATTCCGATACCTTACTCCGTTTCTTCAGTGCTTTGCTTAAGACCTAACAGGTGAAAAAGTGCACACTACTAAGCTATGGAAACAACCATTTGAAATGTAAAACATTTTCTTTTGATTATTTGGCGACCCATTAAGTCATTAACTGACGTTTTTTGTAACCAACGTCATGCCATTTATTCTTGTAGCGATCGAAAGGTGGCTGACATAGTCTCGTGGTTTGGCACAAGCTCAACTTGACGTTATTCTCATGAAGAAAGTAAACGTCCTAACGTTTGTAATAATATACACGAAAAAATTACTCGATTCTGATTGGCTGAGAAAAAAGTCTAGCTGTTCTGTAATATGAGTGCAAAATGTGTACAAAGATTACAAATGATTTTCAATTGGTTAAGAAACAATAGAAATTTGAACAAGCGTTGATGGCGCGTACACAAACGAGTTTCTAGCTAAATTAATTTTAAATTTAAAATGGCGGGCGATGAAGTAGATTTTATGAGCTCCAAACCTGCTCTAAAAGCAAAACCTCTGTGCACTCAAGCAAATTAATTTCAAATTGAACTCGAAACCGTATGATTACCTATTCTAAAACCAACACCACGTATTCCGGTTTGATTCATGTGAGCTAATGCTTTCTGTGTTTGTGCACTAATGGGCATGCGCATTGAGTTTGAAGCGATTTCCTGTAAAGAATCTTGCTAAATCCATCGCGCATGTTGTCCGTTTCATTGTCGAGAAACAGTCACATAGTTTTGTTCCGTTAAGGAAAAACTTGAAGTAAGTAACTGTATTAGTTTTAGAGAAAAAATATTTTGTTTTTTATAAAAGTATATGCGAACTCTATTGTGGAGATTTAAATAGCTTGAAAAGTTGCGCGAGCTACCATGCGAAGCAACACTTTATGTATCTGGAATCTTTTGGCTATTTCCAAAGGAGAACATCTTAATTACTATCAGGAAATCTGGATATTGTACAAAAAGAAAATAAAGAGTTTAAAGATACGTAGAACTACAAGATAGATTCCTCAAGAACATTAAAGACTGGCATCGCAAGGGGATAATGAACATAATTATTCTTTCTTTCCCCAAAGAATTACTGGGCAATAAGATTGTGCTGTATACTTTTATTTCAAGAAAAGATGTCAAAAGAAGTTGATTTTTGCTTGCATGCTAAGATCAGAACAATTCCTGTTAAATACTAAAGCTGGTGAAAAATTCATAAGTGTAAAACTTAAAACAACAAAAACCACCCAAACTCAAAAAAATTCATGATTTTTATTTTATCTCACGTCTTTTTACTAAATTCATTTTCAGGATTCCTCTCTTGGGTTCTGGTATTCGGGATGAGGGTATAAGAATAGGCTTCGGGATAAAGCGTTAACGGCTAAATCTCGGTATTGTTCGTACTCGTCTATTCCGGAAGGCTTTTCAATTATGTTTAATACCTACCCAAACAGAAACAAGTTTCTACAATTGATCTTGGATAGAAGCAATGCATTTTAAAATCATATTCATTGTACATGTGCTGCTCCAGTGAATAAAGACAAACATTTAACTATAGGCTAATTTACGAGCGTTAATTCGGTTCGAGCCACAAGAACGCAACCCCTAATTTGTGGGTGTTCTGCACATTACTGGGTGTCCTGTGCAATTAATTAATAAAGGCGGGTTTTTTGTGATTGTGTTTCTGTCGTATACATACATTTGCCTCGCTTCGATGCGCTTGCGCGCGTCTTGCCTCATGTTGAGAAACTGAAGTGGTTATTCGTGCGTCCTTTGTTTTCAACGTTTTAGCGTTTGCTGATGAGCTCTGATAATCTACTTGTCTTCGTGAAGTTTTCGTCTTTTATCCGAGTCTTCGTAAGGCCTACTTGAATTTGCTTTTGGTCGCCCTTCACCTGCAACCTCTACCCTTAAAAACATTACACGCAGTCGCCTAAGCTCTGATTATCCTTAATTTAGCATATTATTTTTTTATCTTTAATTAATGCTTAATCAAGCAACTAGTCACTTCAAACACACTAAACTATAAAAACTATTCTTGAATCTGAATTTTTATAGCGGTTCCGGTTGTTCCACTTGTCCCGTTTGTATTGCTCCGGCAGTTCCTGTCGTTCCGTTTGTCCTATTTGTATCGTTCCGGCGGTTTCTGTCGTTGCGCTTGTCCCATTGTATCGGTGTTTCTGGTTTTAATAACTAGCACACAAAGTTTCTACTCCAAAAATTCTGAGTTAGTTTTGACAACTGCACCAATTTTGAAAAGAAAATCTGTTCTTTGATATGTAAGTGATTTTACTTTATACTTACTTTATCTTCCGATGTTTACCAACAGAATTTTATAAGAATAACATATTAGTGTAGTTTTATGTGAGCAATTTAATCTAAAGACTGAAAGTAGCCTTGCATTTTTGAACTCCACTCGGTGTCTTGTAGGATCGCGTATAAAATATTGAGTTATGGGTATTTTGTACTTGTGTTCCCATCAAACTTTTATCCAGATGTAGTTTCTTTACTTGCGAATGATGCTTCAATTTATAACATAAACAAGGGACGTTTTCCATTTACCAAGATATTCCGGAAATTCCGGTTGGGATGTAAATGGAACACGCGTTTTTCGTGCGTTCCACTGGAAAAAATCGAACATATGAAAAGGTAGTCCTGTTTTCCCGTTGAAAACCTTTCCGATGGAAGTGCGTGTTCTATTCACAAATTTTACGCGGCCGTTTTGAATTTTTGCGAGAGAACAAAGCCTGGGAACGATTGGATTATTTTGTGAAATGAAACACTTTCTTCACCCGATGGAAGTTTCCACTAAAAATATAGTGACTTTTTGGTAAATGGAAAACGCCCAATATTTCCTTGTATAACTTTGAAAAAAACCAAACAAAAATTTGTATTTTGGTACGCTTCGCAGGGGTGTAGCTAGGAAATTTGAAAACCTGAAATCTCTGAATAACCATAAAAGCAATCAGATTATGCTATAAATATTGCATTTTTGTATGTCAAGCATAGAACAAAATATAAAATCGCTAAAAATAGGAGGTTTCTTGCTTCAAGAGGACTAGCGAGGGGGTTCCGGACCCCCCTCTTACTACGCCTTTGCATCGGGAACCGTTTCATCAAGTTTTTTAAAGATATACACATGAATTAAATATTGCTTTTCCAAACTATTTGTAGGCATAGAACTACAGAAATGTGCTTGTGAATATGCTTTGAATATTAGGGTGCTGACAGACGATGCAACAGTTCATGCAACATTGCGCGTGAATTGTTGCAGCTTGTGTCCACCAGTGAATTTTGTTGCATGCAACATTGCATGTAACAAAGCAAAGTTGAATCGCGCTCTACTCAGGAAACATTGTACAAATTATGCAAGTTTTCTTTTTTTTTTAAAGAAATTTTTGTTGGACGCCGTTTTGATTGCTGGAATGTTGCATGGATAAAGGCGCTGACACATGATGCAACATTGCGCGTGTGTCCACCGATGAATTTTGTTGCATGAAACGTTGAATCGCGCTCTACTCAGGCAACAATGCGTGCAGCAAGTCTTGTTTTTTAAAGGACTTCTTGTTGGACCCCGTTTTGATTGTTGAAATGTTGCATGGATAAGCACGCAGAGCTACCACAAGAAATGTTGCGTGATTTTGTTGCGCCGTGTGTCCACTTTTAAAATATTTGTTGCGCTCAATATTGCATGGAAGTTTTCACCAACCTCGTTCTCAGGGCTTTTCCCTATGTTATAGGTGCGGTCGCGAGAGGAACCTGATCTAACCTAACTGCACCTGGGAACGAGTTTGGATCCGAAACGTCAAGAATTGGAGGAAGAAAAACCATAGCCAAATTGCGATTGAGGAAAAAAAGGTAAAATACGACACGATATAATTACCAGGCATTGAATTTTGAACCACCGCACATCGTTCTCGAGCTTTTCCACTAAAACTGCATTATTGAAGCAAATACTTGGAGTCTACTCGCCCCAGACCCTTTCATGGTTTTATCTGTACGGTTATTGGTGCTGTTGGATATATAATAAATAAACAAGCTACTTCCATCTAGTGACTAGCACAGCTAATTCATTTTTATTAATAGCCAGTGTCAATTACATAACTGTCGCTCGATAATTTGTAAACGTTTCGGTTAATTTAACTTTTATTACCTGTTGATATTTATTTACACAGGATGTATGCAACATTCGATAAAGATATAACGAGTACAAGAAAATATTCTTTAAACAAAACAATTTTAATTATAATTAGGGTGGACTGGTTATGAAACTTAGCAAATAGCAAAGAATAAAATATGATCACGGTCACGGTTGGGAGTCAGCTTACTTAAAACGTCTTAAATACAAAGATATAAACATTGAAGATTAAGTTTTCGATTCAAAACAAAATAACAAAAAAGGTCTTACATTTCCAAAACACAAAATAAAGACTTTTAGCGACCCACAAAATGGCACAGTGATCCACCTCTACGACCCAGGATCGAATCCTACGCTCGGAATGTAGGCTGAGATTTGTTGATCTTAATCAGCCTCGGAGGGTTTTTCTCCGGGTAGTACGGTTTTCCTCCCTGAGCAAATTCGACTTTCACGCCAAGATCTGAGCCTTCGAGCGATTTCAAGAACACTAGCCTCTGGCAAGGAAGAATGGGTAACCATTTCCTTTGCAGTTGACATTAAATAAAAAATTATATTAGGATTGTCTTGGAGTGATGCTTCATTAGTCTATTGGCGTTTGCTCTTTACTTCCTAAAACCTTTTATTTGTGCACGGTCAACGTCATATTTCAATAGGGAAAAGGAGAACAATAACACAGAACAAAGAAAGTCATCAAGTTTCATAACCAGTCAACTCTATTAACTTTTGTTAAAAACTACCAATATGAATTCAGCTTGAGAGATAAAGTTACATATTATATTTTAAAACTATCAATATTATGTCATAGACAGCTCTAAAAACTTTTGGGCCATTTTTTTCGATCTTTCAAGACTGACTTACAGTAAGGCATGTGGATATTATTAGAGTAAAACTGTGTTCAACTAACTTAAACGCTAAAAACATGAACAACAAACCAAATATATAAAAAAATAATGGCTTCTTTTCACCAAACTTTAAATTATATTCAGAATATAAAATATCAAATATAAACAAACACTTTTTTCTAGAAATATTCAATATCCTTTGCAATGTGTATAATTGCACTACAAATTTCACATTAGATTGATAACCAAACAATATTGTACAACTATTTAAGCATTCCGAAGCTGCCAAACAATTAACCTTGCATTATTTTGTCATTTTGTCACTCGCACCAAGAGAGAAGTTAGGAACAAGAAATTTTGAAAATTATTACAAATCGTCCTTTTCATAGTAAACTTAAACGGTTCATTATAATTCCTTGAATAACCACAGCTGCTATGGCGGTCGCAAGTGACAAACTGTTGATGCTTCTTGCTGATTGGGATGCTTCTGACCTCCAAGAACTAACAACAGTTCTTTTAACATCTGGTTCTAGGTGAGAACGAGTTAATACATAATTACAATGAGTTAAAACATAACTATGAGGTATCACATTATTATAACGAATTAACACATAATAATAACGAGTTAACACATATTAATTATGAGTTAACACATAATGATGAGTTAACATATAATTATAATGAATTAACATTTAACTATAATAACTTAACACATAATTATTATGAAGGACAGGCTCATTTTTATATAAGCCATTTTTACACTCATGCGCATTGTGTATTTCCCTCTGTTTTCGCGGTAACCTGTAGCTAAACATTTTATATAACTACGAAAATATTTTGTAATGAACAAATTCATTATATGCGGGTAACCAAAACAGTGGAAAATACAAACTACGAATGAGTGTGAAAATGGCTAATAAATTAAATTAATTTGACATCCTTACCATCGGTGGATTGTTTTAGAGCACTCCTGTTTGGAGGTGTTGTTGTCTTTTTCTCTGCAAGACCAAATACAATCAAAAAATTAATACGCTTACACTGTTTTCAAAAACGCAGAATATACAGGCTTACACAAAAATGAAATGATGGAAAAAATCTCTAATGAAGCTAGGCCCCATCGGTTATTCCTTTAGTGAGGAGCTAGGCCCCATCGGTTATTCCTTTAGTGAGGAGCTAGGCCTCAACGGTTATTCCTTTAGTGAGGAGCTAGGCCTCAACGGTTATTCCTTTAGTGAGGAGCAAGGCCTCAACGGTTATTCCTTTAGTGAGGAGCTAGGCCTCAACGGTTATTCCTTTAGTGGGGAGCTAGGCCTCAACGGTTAAGTTCCTTTAGTGAGGAGCTAGGCCCCAACGGTTATTCCTTTAGTGAGGAGCTAGGCCTCAACGGTTATTCCTTTAGTGAGGAGCTAGGCCCCAACGGTTAAATTCCTTTAGTGAGGAGCAAGGCCTCAACAGTTATTTTTTATTTGTTCACGAGCCTTTCAGGATAATATAATTTAGAATTACAGTGGGCATAATTAGACTTTCGGACAGTGTGTTGTTTCTGCTACATTGGATTGTGCTTCTGTTTCGCAAGTCCGGTCCGGTTTGTCTCGGTTTGAATAGGTGTTAACTGCACTGTTCCAAGAACTACGTACATTACTTTTCAGTAAAGTAATCTTAGGGACCAGATGCCGGTTCCACAAAACTCTGATTAACCCTTTCACTCCCAATCAATTATCAGCTCTCAACTTCCCCACATAACAAATACAAATTAAGACATTTGGTAATGAGAAAATGAAAATAGATCAAACAAAGTAACTATAGAAGATTAAAAGTGAAATTCTTTCAAACTTGTTCAATGAAAACTACAGGCTCAAGTTGGGAGAACTTAATAATTCAACTAGGACTGAAAGGGTTAACTAAATCCTGAATTAAGAGAAAATTCAGAGACCAATTTTCTAATAAGTAAAGTTTTGTGATGCTTACAATATTCTGCTCTGTTTCACCGATAAAGAAACTTGTTAAATCCCAAATTTCAGACAAGAGTAAGCAATAAAAGGTAGGAAACAGAAACATGGATTAACAATTAATTCTGGGTTAACATCAATCGGGTATTGAGGAACCGGGCCCAGGTTTTATGAGAGATGCCGAGCAGAAAATATTTGTTTTACTGTTATGCCCCACAACACACCAAACAGAAAAAGGCAAAACATTGAATCTGACAATTGTCAAATTTGTTAAGAATTCTACCTCCCTGATTTAAATATGCCGAACAAAATTCATATTCATTTTGCGTTTCTGTTTTCTTGGGATTATTATTTTAAAAATTTGAACGTCCAGACTGTCTCTTTCACAGATAAAGGTGATTTACTGATCTCGATGTATTTTCCCTTGGTAAAGAATAAGTAATTTTAGTGTAAACTGAACCCACAGTCTAACACGCATCCTGCATGTTGATAGGCTGTTAGACTAAAGAACTATTTGTAGTATCCAACTAATAGCGAAAAGATGGCGGATCATGATAGTAAAAAGCCCCGTTTAGCTATAATGATTTAACTTCCGATTTGTAGGTTTAAGGTAAAACAAATAGACCACTCGGCCTTATATATTATACGAGTCCCAGTAGCTATTCGGACTACGGTCTTATGATCTGTTGACTCGCAGTGCATTTGTCCTTGAGGTCTAATAGTTAAGCAGCAAAGGTTATATGTCTCTCATTCTTGTGAATCTGACTGAAGTCAAATGGTTTTGCCTCTCCTACTGGGCATCGTAAAGCAATACTGCCAGCAATCAATTATACATTGCGAACAAGCTACTACCTACAACTATCTCCTGAATAACTCCTGATGAAAAACGCAACAATATTTGCAATTTATTTCTCTCCAACTTCACCCTTAAGATGTTTTTAAGGCAAACTTGTTCTTGGTTTTGTTTCTATCCACAGATCTAACACACTGAGCCTGGCCAGGGATGTCCATTAAACTCGGGCGCACGAAGAATCCTAGCAAAGAACCCACGCAGTGACAGAAAAAGAGGAACTCGATGAGGGCCTGTTTATAGTCACAAAATGTGAATGCATTCGACCTCGCCATAGTAACAATATACTTTAACACCTTATTGAGTAGTAAAAAGCACTGGACAAGTGAGTATATTTCATTATTCATACTAATAAATTGTTTACCCATTCCTTACCAGTTAAGGGAACTTTCTTTCTTTTCCACCACCTGTTTTTATGTAATGCTCTTTCTCTTTTTGTCTCTTCTTTCACCTTGCTAGCATCTGTAGAAAACTATCTTATTTTACTGAATTTCTAGATCTAAATCTGTCAATTCGGATGAATGAAAATAGTGAGTTTAGAATTGAGATTCATAATCAGGACTAGTAAACCGAAGATGTGGGGTTCGATTCCCGTCAAGGGCATTGATATATGTTACTTTTCTCTTATTTCTTTCGATATATCTACACACCAAACGCATTTTCATTACATTAATCTACACATAAGAGCATATATGCGAACCTAAAATTTCTCGTATTCAACTAACCAATAGAGAAAAATAACGCCCTGGGAACCCCTACAGTTACCATCTACATAACATTGTCCAGCTGCGTTACCAGCGTGTTTGGCCCTTGCGGTGTAGTGGTTAACAAGTCGGACTAGTAAACTGAAGATGTGGGGTTCGATTCCGGCCAAGGGCTATATATGTTGTTTTTTTCTTATTTCTTTCTATATATATCTACACACCGAATGCATTTCCATAACATTAATCTACACATATGACCACTTAATAAATTTTTGATCTCGAATATTGCGTTTCTATCCGTTTTTAATTGGTTCTCTCAATCTCGGTTATCAGCTCATATACCCAATGACCAAATATGGAAAATATCTGTGTAAAGTTTTGCCAAGCTAAAAAATGTCAGATTAAAATTTTGTTGTCGTTTTCAAGTATCCAAGGGCTTGGAAATTTAATAAAACAATTATTCCATTCGCGCTTGTTGGATATGAGATGATTGTAGCCAACTTAGCGCCACGCACCTCGTTGGCTATTTACCATCTCATATCCAACGCACGCTTTTGTAATAAATGTTAAATATGCGAACCTAAAATTTATCGTGTTCAACTTACCAATAGAGAAAATTAACGCCAGTGGAACCCCTACAGTTACTATCTACATAACATTGTCCGGCTGCGTTAGCATTCTGGTTGGTCCTTGTGGTGTAGTGGTTAACATGTCGGACTAGTAAACCGAAGATGTGGGGTTCGATTCCCACCAAGGGCTGTATGTGATATATTTCTCTGATTTTTTTCTATATACACCTACACCCAATTCTATTAATATTTTATTCGCCAATAACCATAGCTCAAGGAAAAAATAAAATTCCATGACTTTTCCATGACCTTTGCAATATCTCTCAATTCCTTGACTTTTCCAAGCCTGGGAAATGCATTTTTAAATTTTATGAGACATTTAATTAGACGAAAACAGCACGTAACTTTATAGGGAAACTAGTAGGCAGAGGAAACAGCGAAGAGTTACAATGTCCGATAACTAACCAATGGAATCAGAGAATATAAAAACGTTGGCTGGTAGAGGAAACTATCAATATGATTGAGTGAGATACATTAATCCAAGACAAGATATTGATATGTTGATATATTGTTATCTAGTATTTTCCAACATAAGGACTATTACACATACTACAATCTGATTGGCTCCCTAACCTCAGGCTATTCGTGATAGTCCGAGATGACGAGTTCCGAAAACATTAGCGTTTTGTGGAAGTGTCAAATAACTATTTACAAGAACTTCTAGATAGTTCAATTCCCGAGAAGACAAAAAAAAGCATGGAATGAAAATATCCAATGGTGAGTTACAAGTATTAGAAAACAGACATATTGATACCTTTTCATAGATTTTTTACGGACACAAACGAGAGTTGCAAATTGAAAAATTTACTCGTGTAGCATCTCCAAATCAGCATGTAATTACGCGGGGTGCCTGTGGCATATCGCGTTATAAATTCGGTTCGATCGACGCTCAAGTTGAACAAAACGTGATAGTAATTTTACTGGAACTTACTGCGTCCGTAATTGGTTCTTCGCGCTTTTTGGGAACTAGAGGCCGCAAGACAGTGTTTTTACTGAAACTAACAGCGTTTTTGATTGGCTCTTGGGGAACGAAGCCACACAATTCATAAAAAAGCAAATTATTCATATACTCGCAAAGTGCTCCTTTGCATTTTCCAAAGTATGTTATCTCTCCCGATGGCATCCCGCGTAAACGGCTATCCCAGCCGTCTTGTTTACAAATAAAGTCACGTGTCGTAGAACACGGCAAACTTTGACCATGTCGAAGAAAAGTATTTTTACTTTCTTTTGAGAATTAAACAATATTTTTAGATCTGTTTATGTTTTCGCAGTTTTGTAGTTCGTGTTTCTCATACTTGAGGAAAATTAAATTAGCGAATTTTAAGTCACAGTATTTTCAATGTTTATTGTGAAAACCATTCCTTTGCAAACAAACCTTGAGCCAAATTTTTCGAGAAAACTCAGAGTGCTGCAATGAAATACCACCTGCCATGGCATGCATAAAAGCAGAAAATTAAAACTCTACTTATTTAATTTTAAAAAGGATAACTTGTTTCTTAAACTATCGAAGCCAAATTCTATTGCTGTTTGCACAAATGGTGTCTGGACATGGAGCAAACGTGGTGTTTCACCTCAAAATCAAAACATATTTAAGCAGAAGAAATTGAAGTTTTTCACACAGGAAAAATTCAAAATGTATGCAAGTAGCAAAATTTTTGTCTTAACTTTAAAGTTTTCAGATCAAAACATATCAAAATTGTTTTCAATATTTTGTCGGCAGGACACAGGTTCAATTTAAGAATTACACTTTTCCGCTATTTTCCTATAACGGATAAACAAGAAATAAATGCGTAAAGCACTTCAAAACTAATAATTTTAAAAACACAAAGAAATTGTGAGTATACATTACCGTTTATATTCTAATTTAACATTTTTATCAAAAAAGAATGCAAGTATGACAAATGTGAATTTATTTATGTACAAAACTCTGTCTCAGTCTGACCGCGAAATCATTTAGTAAAGACAAACAAAATCATTATTTTGTTTCATACATTTTGGTTTACAAGTTTGTGTTCGTAGAAAATATATGGTGGAGGCTAAACACTAAATATAACAGTGATTGAATTTAAAATCCGATTCAAGTTTCAACAATGAAATTATGTTTTCTGTATAAATAGTCAATACATGACCGCCAACACAAAAGTGTCGAAATTGAAAGGCGGTAAAAATTTGCAAGTTTTTTTCAGCTCACTTAAGTAATGATATAAACACAAAATTGTGCCTTTGCCAACTTTCATAATTTCCATATTTTCTCCATTTCTTTCAGTAAAAAGAGGAACAACATTTATTTAATTAATAAAGTGGGTTTATATTCTTGATCATTCTTGCTATAAAAGATTAAAACGGCCTTCGCTTCCAAGCAATATTTTCACTCTTTCCAAAAATGAAGACAACCTGATCTTCAAAAAGAGACAGGAAACACAAAATGCAAATAATAATTAAAATTCCACTTTGAAATTTAGAGATCAACTTGCCAAAATGCAAATATAACCTTGGCCGACTTTCAAACACATGCAGTTGTCCTGGTTTCATTTCGCTGTTCTTTTCCTCTATGGGTTTGCTTTCAATTCAGGTTAAATTTCCTTGCCCATTCCGTTAAAAAACTTTTTGATCGATTTTCCATTGTTATCTTTAGTGTTTATCCTTAAACTCCATATAATTTTCAACGATAACATTAGTCGAATATATATTTAATAGAAGACGGATTTCCGTCTGAGACGGAAAACACGTCGCAGACGGGTAACTCTTGATATAATTTTGGTAAACGACGGCTTCTCCGTCTTAACTTTTCCGTCTAAAGAACAAAAAAAGTTGGATGAGTTTTTCGTGATGGAAAACTCGTCTTAAATTTATATCAGACGAATTTCAGACGAATAAATCAGACAGATTTGCAAAGACTCTTGTAATTTTTTTTTTTTGGGGGGGATTCTTCACCTTTATTTGTTTTATGGTTTTCCGTCCTAAATTTATGTTAGACGGAAATCCGTCAGAAGAGTTTTCCGTCTCAGACAAAAACAGTCTTCTAATATAAATTCGGCTATTGAGCTCATTTGGATTGCCTGCATCACCATGCTGAATTTACGATCACAAACGAGAACCATTTCCTTCAAGTTTTCCTTCCCAAGGTAACTTAACAGTACCAATTTTGGAATTTTTTGTTCTTTTTGCAGTTTTTCCCTACACAAAACTCCACGATTTTTATCTGAAGTTGACTGTGAACTTAAAAAACCAAACCATTTTCACATTACCCGCACCAATAATGACGTCACAAACTTTATTTCCGACAATTCGCCGACAATATGCCGACCGCTCCACGATCATGAAGGCTAAAAAATAGTAATTTTAACTTTCCTATAACTTCGCAGAGCTTCGTCCAAATCGTTTAAAACTTAGAATATGTTACTTAAATTACACTTGATAAACATATTGGACTCAAAAAAGAGAACATTTAAATTTGGGTTTAATTGACCTTTAATAGATAATCCGTTAAAACCAGTATTCGCGGCATACGCCATAAAACAACAGCAACAAAAACAACAAGCTCGCTCGTGAAAAACAAATTCATAATCAATAGAGTGCGCGTGAGAAATAACGCTGTTTCTCATAAAAAGCTATTTTTTAGTAACTCAAAAACCTGTTTGTCTGCAGGACGAGAAGAACGAAATAATACAAACTAACGTGTGGATACGTCAGGTATGAGAGCTACGGTGGCTTATAAGGGACATCAAACTTTCTTCTTTTTCATTTTCAAAAATTGCCGGTGTTTTTTCCATAAAAAAATCTTAAATTACTAACTCGAAATTTCGCGGGTTACTAACTCGAAATTTCGTGTTACTAACACGAAATTATATGTTTCTAACTCGAAATTACATGTTACTAACTTGAAATTTTGTGTTAATAACTCGAAATTCCTTTGTTGCTAACTCGAAATTCCTTTCGCTAAGTCGAAATTCCTGAGTTGCTACGCCGAAATTCCTGAGTTGCTAACACGAAATTCCTGAGTTGCTAAGTCGAAATTCCTTTGTTGCTAACTCGAAATTCCTTAGTTGCTAACTTGAAATTCCTTAGTTGCTAACTCGAAATTCCTTTCGCTAAGTCGAAATTCCTGAGTTGCTACGCCGAAATTCCTGAGTTGCTAACACGA
>JAOTRI020092915.1:0-15350 GCA_028564885.2 Zoanthus sanctaehelenae | reverse complement strand
TTTCCCGCGATAGTTTAAAAAGTAATACCGCTGAATCAAAATATTACTGGTGCATAAAACCCTCGGTCGATAATATTTTTTTTAAAAGTGCTTTCCATATAAAACGGTACCACAGGGAGCCCAGATCGCTATTTTTGTCATAACTAAAAATCCCCCCAAAACGGACACCAGAGCAGATTGACTTGGGCACCCCTTCTAATATCATTTAGTGTTGTAAAAGCTACTTGTGTGCCAAATTTCATGCTTTTATCACTCTTATCACGATCGAGCCTTATTTTTGCGATAAGCAACCTGACTATACGTTTTGACTATCCTGCTGATAAGCTAGAAACTTGTTAATGTTGATCTATGATGTTTTTTACAGGTTCATCCTATATTCCACTTGTGTCTGGCAGACTTTGTGGCTTCGGTTCTTCTCTTTTCAGGTGCTCTGTTGTACTATTTAAACTTGCCCCTTTCACTCAAGAACAGTCCACCCAAGTACTGCCAATACATAACAGCATTGACCAGTGTAAGTGATATTTTGTGTAAATGATATTTTATTTTATCCTGCACCACAGACGAGCTATTGTTATAAAGTCGGTGTTGCCATCTTTCGAACCATGTGGTTGTTACACGTAATCAAATTTGATTTGCTGAGCACTCTTGCCATCTTTCGAATAATGTGGTTGTTACATACATAATCAAATTTGATTTGCTTCTCTTGCCATTTTTCAAACCATGTAGTTCGTTTGAATCACTCGACAGAGAAAAAGATGATATAAATTAATACTTAACCCAGGGTTAAATTTTAATCCAGCTTTGAACAACCCAGCTCTAATGGATGCTTTCCATTTGCACTGATCCAAAGAATCTTTTTCAAATAACCTTTCATTAACCTCATGCTGGACTTGAAGCATCACCTTCATGAACTTCTAGGTCGCTCTCTAGACCGTTTCTCATAAAATTACTTCCAAATCATAAGAACCTGGTTAACAGGATTGTTTATCTCCCTGCTAAGCATCAAATGCCCATACCACCGTATTCCCGTATTCAGTTCCTTCCTTTTTGTATACCTCGTTTTAATGTTTCAAAAACTCTGATCTAGCTAATAAGCTAACTGCAGGTTTCACTGCAAACAATGGTCATGTATCACTCTTCTTTTAACTTGGTATATTAATACTGTAAATTTCTGAATTGAAAAGTTGAAAATGCATCGTACATGCAGTATTAGTTACAGTATTTTTCTACCGAATGGCATTGCTTTTTGTTACTCTATTATAAACCATGGTGGAAAAAGCTTGTTATAAATGGTTTTATTTATAGTTATAGCTATTTACTGATTTCAACTTGACTCCAGTGGTTTTTCTCCGGGTTCTCGAGTTTACCTCGCTCTGTAAATTTGACTTTCATGCCAAGAATGGCATTGCCTTTTGTTACTCTGTATTAAACCATGGAGGAAAATGTTTGTTACAAATGGTTTTACTCTTGAATACTGATAAAAATCTATCCCTTCCTTGCAGAGTTGCTTCATTAGTACCTTCCTGTTGACTCTCACGTATGGCTGTGAGGTGTATCTCAAGATAAAAGAGAGATTAAGAAGAAGGATACCAATTAATGAACCGGTATATATATATAATTTATGTTTGAACTTTTTGAATACTTGTATAAGTTTTCTTTAGAGTTGTAGATCTGATCCTAAACTTTTGAGTATTAATGGCAAGGAAAGAGAGAGAGAGAGATAGAGCCAAAGAGTTTTTCCATTCACAGTTGGTAGATAAGCCACAATGTAATTGCTTTTGTTGGGTGAGCCAGGAGTTATGTGCTGTTGTTGCATGCTCCAGGCGTTATCTGCAGTTGATGAATTCGTTTAGGAATTAGTCAAGTGGTAGCCAGCTGATCCATGATTGGGCTACAGTACTTGATTAAGTGACAGTGTTAATTCCTTTTGTAGTTTTTCGGAATTGTTGCTTTTCTCCAGTATTTGTAGTATTGGTAGATGAGCGTTTCTCTCCCTCTGTCTGGCTGTTTATCAATATATACAACACTGAATAAGAGTCTGTCTCCATGTCTATGTACATTTGTACATTATGAGGATGTGTGTCACTTCCGGTGTTGTTTAAATTGAGAAAGAGCCTGAAGGCAACAGTCATCTGTCTTTTGAGGGCAGTTGTTGTCTATCATATAGTCGGAGGCAGCAATAATCTGTTGCTTGGTCGTTAGACAGCGATTATCTATAACGTGGTCGTAAGCAGCAATTATTTGTTTTATGAATTATTTTAAGACATAATTTATGGTATGCAGTTTTTTATGAACACATTAAACACTATTAAATTTATCTCCATCTACTTCATTTTCAAAAATAATTGTTGTCTTGATGCCATAATAATTTGTAAGTAGGTGAATAAAGGTACTGTTTTCTGGTTCTTATCGATGAAAAAACTATAACGTACAGTATGTTAAATACTTTAAAAAAGCCAGCGAGTTGGTATTTTATGGAAAATCCAAGTTTTATACCTCTTTAGACAACTAAAACTGCCTTCTGGCTTAAACAATAAATGTTACTGCTCTAAGGTTCACCAAACAATGGCTATTGTCATTTTGCCAAGTGAACAACAACTGCAGCGTCCTGGCATAACAATGTGCTGTTGCTCCTTAATGAATTAGCAACCATTTGTAGGTACCCACCTACCTGACCCACCCAACATCTGTAGTATACTTCTTTCTCGCCTAACAACCAACTGAGACTGCCTTACGACCAAGTGATAGACAATTTCTGCCTTACGACCAAGTGATAGACAATTCTGCCTTACGGCCAAGTGATTGACAATTTCTGCCTTACAACCAAGTGATAGACAATTCTGCCTTACGATCAAGTGATAGACAATTGCTGCCCTACGATCAAGTGATAGACAATTCCTGCCTCACGATCAAGTGATAGACAATTCCTGCCTCACGATCAAGTGATAGACAATTCTTGCCTTACGACCAAGTGATAGACAATTCCTGCCTTACGACCAAGTGATAGACAATTCCTGCCTTACGACCAAGTGACAGACGATTGCTACCTACGACTATGTGACAGACAATCGCTGTCTTACGACCACGTAACAGACCTTTCCTGACTTCGACCACGTGAAAGACGATAACTGCCCTCAAAAGACAGATGACTGTTGCCTTCAGGCTCTTTCTCGATTTAAACAACACCGGAAGTGACACACATCCTCATAATGTACAGATGTACAGAGACATGGAGACATGGAGACAGACTCTTATTCAGTGATGTTTATATTGACAAAGAGCCAGACAGAGTGAGAGAAACTCTCATCTATCAATAATACAAATACTGGAGAAAAACAACAACTCGGGAAAATTAAAGAAAAAAAATGATTTAGCACTGTCACCTAATTCACTAAATATGGCTAACTATAACATCAACCTATATCGAAAATATAATTAATACAAATTTAAAGGAGAACTGAACCCTGAAATTAACTTTTCATCATTTGAATCTTTAGGCATAGTAGAACAATTGAATGAAGAATTTTTAAGCCGATAGCCAAGCAGTTCAGAAACAATTTGATGTTTTGTAACGAAAAGGCAACATTTGATCGGAGGCTCAACATGTGGTGTCAGCGGTTATTTATGACGTAGTTACGATATTAGAAAGATTAAAATGAGAAAAAATACTTAATTACTGTGTGGCTTTTAACTTCTTTTAAAGACACCTACGTCATATCACACCGATTACAAGCTCATTTGCGACCACGGTTTCTTCATTTCCTTAGACTTTTTTTCATTTCTATATTTAACTTGTCAATATTATTTGACTAATTTGAAAAAATAACTTCACAGAATTATTCTACTCTACAAATACATTTAAACAAAAATAGGTTCGTTTTAGCATTCAGCTCTTCTTTAATAGTATTGAGTGTGCGACTATCATAATGTCCATGTGAATTTTGCCTGCAATGCAACTACATTTTGTGTTTAATTTATAAAATGTAGATTCGTAAACTCTACCTGCATGGATACCTGGATATCCCCGTCACTGGTGACGATTGGGACCATGTCTGTTGTGTCATTGGATGCTACCCTGTCATGCACGCTCCTCGAGGGCAGCTACTGCCACCATTCAGTGTTTATTCTAGGCCGCGGGATAGCGGGAATCCCCCACTTTCGTAAAACATCCCCCAAACTTTCTGACGTCGTGCGGGACAAATCCCCCACTTAAATCACGTCGCTGTATTGCATTACCTTACAATCCCCTCATTTTTTGAAAATTCCCTACGTTCTTTCAAGGCATGGAGGCAGAACCCCCATTTTTTCAAATCCTAGAATAAACACTGCCATTTGACCATTGTACATTTATAAATCTAGATTCGTAAAGTCTATTGTTTTACCAACTCAAGAACTTAGTGTTTTTAAAAGTTTGAAAACATCCGAGCTTTGGAAACTAAACAGATAAAGGGATAGTTAAAGGTTCAATTAATGGGTTAATTAAATTGTTATCAAAGGATAAAGAGGGGAGGGGGTGGGGGTCACATTGACTTAGTAGTCATCAGTTGCTTCTTCCACCTCCCTGTCTCGGGATCGATCTCTAGGTTCCACACATGGGCTGAAATTTGTCTATCTGTCTCCAAGGGCAGGGCTCAAAGTTAGCGTCCAGGGCCCAGTTGTTCAATAGCCGGTTAGCACTAACCTAAGGGTTAAATGTTTGACCCACGATCTTGTTTTCAATCTTACAAGGAGAAATTTTTTAGCACTATATTTGGGATTAACAAGACTTTTCGTAGAAAAATCCAAACAGCATTCATAAGTAACCGTTTACCTTTTTCAGTTTTAAAGAAGAAGTTCCTGTTTGAATTTTTGCTTAACCCAGGGTTAAACTTAACTAGCCTTTGAACGACTGAGACCAGGTGGTCGCATATGCGACTATATTTTTAATTGTGCACCTAAAAATTCCTCTGTGATCGCACTTGCGCGCCTAAAATTTCTGGAGATTAGTGCGACTGAGCTTATTGATCACCACTCAACTCTGCTTTCTCACATGATCATCATAAAATGACTCTGCTGACTGGTTAGACAGGAAACGGAAGTTTGAAATGATAAGTTCAATTGTAGGCATGACATAATCAGGCTCCAATAAAGTTACCTATGTCCTTTGTGATTCACGTTAATTTCAAAGGAAATGAATGCGGATTTTTTCTCTTGCCGTAAACGTACCATGAAGTGTAATATTGCTGTAGATTGAAAACGTTAGTTTACATAAACGCTATGTAACTTAGAGTAATTGCCTGAAGGAGGAACAAAGACAGGTTCGTTCAAAATAAAAGATAACAGGCAAATAAATAATTACTTTCTGATTGTTTTGGCGCCACCATTATTTTAAGCTGTGCTCTTAAAATTTTTAGCTGTGCGCCTAGAAATTTACACCTGGTAGCACGTGTGCTCCCAAAGCCAAAAATAAACTTTGCGCCCTGAAGGGTTTTTCTCAGGGTACCCCGGTTTACCTCCCACTCCAAAATCACTCCAAGATCTGAGCCGTCGAGCGATTAAACATTAGCCTCTGGCTAGGAAGAATGGGCAACCACTTTCGTTAAACTTAACGTTAGATAAAGTATTTTTTTATTTTTTTTTGTTTGATTTTCTTTCTTCCTATATCAATTGCATCTGGTTATTAACCATTAGGTTCAAGGAAACTTTCCCGTGCAGTTCTTGTTGTATGCCATATCATGGTATGTTACTACGATATTTCCTGAATCATTGTTTTGTAAAGCGTTGGGTGTTGTCTTTGAGTAGCCTAGCTGTAATGTGCAAATTTGTAGATGATGGCTGTACCTGTGATGCAAAAGACAAGTCATAAATACGATTTGCTTTTCCGACTTTGTCATCCAGGACAAAAGGTCATCCCATAGTTCCTTGCGGCGCCAGCGCGACACAAGATTTATTTCTTGATTGATTGTGTTGTGAGGAGAAGGGGGACCTGGAATAAAAGGTTGCCAGTGAACGCTTCTAGAACGATTTGTTTTCATAATTTCCAAGTTTTCTCCGAGTTACAAAGTTATCAGGAAATGGAGATACAGAATAACTAAATGAACAAACTAAAAGAGAAAAGTATTTTTCATAACTGTCATCATCTTTATTCCTTTCCTCTTCCATGTGCTGTGTAGAATCGAGTCATTACTTTAGATGCACGCACAAATTAACTAAAGCCATCTGTGAGAAAATAAAATTCTTTTCGAAATTAGTTTTAAAATTTCTCATTTTTATCTTGAGGTTATCTTTTTTGTCTTCTCAGTACAAGTAGTGGTTTTTTAGATTATTCACTTTAGATGTTTTCACAGCTTTCAGTTCTGCCTAGATTTTAATATTAATATGACCATCTATGTATTTAGAAGCGAATCAGCTTTCCTTTCTATCGGGGTAGGTAAATGAACACCAGCCTTAACTGGACTGTGATAAACTGCACGCTGATTGCTTGCGCCTGAAATAGAGTGCAGAAAAGTAATTTTTTTTACTTAAAAGTAGTTTTTTAGTTATTTTTTACTTGTGTTTGGCCAGATTTTAATGCAGATTTTTTCAATACATTAATTGATAGTTGTTATTCACCTGCTACTTAAACCATTTCAGTCTCAGTCAGTTATCAAGAACCAACTTCTCCTTACATAATACAAACAGAATACGATGGCTGGTTATGAGAAACTGAGCATTGATCAAACATAAAATACTGAAGATCAAAAGTAAAATTCTCTCGGACTGAAAACCGAGGTGCACGTTTGGGAGAATTCGAGAGCTGATCAGTGAAGCACGAGACGCAGTCGAAATGTTTTATTTCTTTTATAAAATATTTATTCCATTTTCAGGACTCTGAGAAAGAGAATTACAACCGCACTGTTATTTGTGTTTATTTCATGATCATTTTACAAAATCTCCTAACGAGGACTAGCTAATACGTCATTTCAATACTTCATTGGCCTATGAAAACACACCTCTCGGCCAATAGAAACCACTGTACTATCTTAAGTATTTTATAATGTCCAATGAAAAGTATGGGCTCACATTGGGAAAACTTAACTGTACTATTGGGACTAAAACGGTTAATACTACAATTATTGCCCTCAATGTCGGTGCCTATCGGGGAATAATTGTTGCTTAGCACATGCTGCTATGTAGATTCATGACACCAAACTTGCCTATAAAGTTCAGTGTAATTTTTTTTTTGCTGTTAAAAGGGTTCTTCCACTTTCGTTCACATTGTGTCTTTTTGCTGTGGACAGTGGAGAGGAGGGTTCATTATCTTTGAATGATGACATTTGTGCAAGGTAAAAGTCACAGAAATGTTTTGATCATCTTAGATGTATCACTGGCGGTAGAGCTACATTCATATTTGAACTACTAAGTAATCAAACTACACTATCTAAATACGTTTGTGAAAAAGGGATTCGTGAACTTTTTATCGCAGTTTCACTTTTTTGGGGACGGGTGCCTAGGCTGCATTTATTCCACCTTAAGCTTTAAGATTTAATTTTGGTGGGGTAAAGGTAAGTATATTGCTTTTACCCCACCTTTAAGGTTACTCTACATAACGGTGTGAGTAAGTTGCTTTTGTCCCAACTTTAGGTTTACTCTGTGGTAGAGGGGAATAGGTTCCATTGATTTTATTCTATACCTTCAGAATTACTTTTAAGGATTTTTATTTCGTGTTAAGGTTTTGTTGGGTTTATTAGGTTGTTTTTGCCGGGTTTTGCTTTTTGTGAAATGGCCCGGATTAGTAGGATGTTTTCATCTCAGATGTAGATAGCACAAATGTGCTAGTATGTGACTTGAAGCCACGATATAGGGTTAGTTTCCATGGCTGTTAGCAATCAGGCTCTCTATTTTTATGGTATATTTAGGTAGGTAAAGCCCACTCCCAACGTGCCATAGTGCCCTATATCGTGGCTTCATGTTAGCCACTAGCGCAATTCTGCTATCCACACTTGATGTTTATCTTCATAGCCACATCCGACAAGCCTTACGCTTTTACGACAACATAATGTTAACAGCGTTTTTATCTTCGTTCTAAATTTTTGTTTTAGACGAGGGGGGGGGGGGTGGGTGATGGCGTTCCTTTTACTGCTTTTATCTGTACTGTGGAGAGGAATTAACATTTTTATGCATTAATTTTCTCGATTTACTTTGGTGGGTGAATAGGTTACTTTTTGTAGGTTTACTTTGAGTTGAGTAGGAAAGTTACTTTAATCCATTAGATTTAGTATGGATAGTTAAGTTAATTTATTCGAATTTTTAGAAAGCTTGAAAATCCTTGCTGACGTTGACATTTTCGTAATTTATAATTGAATGATCTCTTTGTTGAAATCTGTTCTCTTCAAACGTCTTAACTTCTTGATCGCAATACATGTTTGGCTCTTGAGAGCCTTCTTCAGATGGCTTTTACTCACTTTAACCTCAGGTCTTTGACTTAAGAGATCTTGTTCTTGCAGGATGCTATGTTTATGTCCTATAGCGGAAGTAACATCCCACAAGCACAAGAAAGATCTCTTAAGTCAAAGACCTGAATTGGGGTAATAAAGGCCGTGTATTGAAAACTTTTAAACCTGAGATCAAAACTAGGGCGGTGTTTACATGAGACCGGTACGAACTCATCTCGGTATGAACTTGTGTCGGTATCGATATTTTAGTAGCTGTTTACATGAGACCGGTACGAAAAGCTTTCATGTCGGATCGTAAACTTCCCTAGTTGGGTTCCTGTGTATCTTCTGATGACCATCTAGCTGACCAAAAATAATGCGGACTTGAAATTTACAGACCGGTATGAAAAAAATTTGCGTTTACATGAGAGCAGCTTGAGTTCGAAATTCGTTCGTGTCGGTCTATCAACCGGCATGAACTCGTGCCGGTCTGGCTTCTTTCTCCGACCGGTTTCATGTAAACGTGAATAAAGAAACATATGGCTACCGATATGAACTCAGACCGGTCTGAGTTCATGCCTGTCTCATGTAAACACCGCCTAGGACGGCGACGCCGACGAGAACGGCAGAAAGCAATTGAAAAAACAATGCAGCACGTTGGAATGCAGCGAATGAAGCTCGTTCACGGAGTTGTCGCTAAAATTACAACGTGAAAACACTCTTTCTAGAGTTGTCGAGACTACGTGGACGTTACAGCAAAAACATTCTCAGTGTTTGTTTAGCTTCATAGAGAAACATTAAATCTTTTTTCTTTTCACCAAAAAAAAGAAAAGAAGAAAAAATCGTAATGAAACACACAAAGAAATTAAGTGTAAACTAGAAAGGTGATTTTTCGGAGCCGTCGTCGCTCACGTTCCGATCCTCTTTGCTTAAAGTCTCTTATACCAATTGAAACAAACCACCGAGGAACTTGTTGTGTTTTAAGTTGTGTTTTTTAGTTAAGTTTATGTTTTAGTTACGTCTTTACACAAATTATTTTCATAGATATTCCGAGGCTCAGCTTAAGATTGTTCTTAAATTGTTTCTAAATCTTGTCAACCTTGAGACTCATTGTTCTTATAAAATTGTTCGTACGGGTCGGTTAACCGGGTCTCAATATGATTCTTGAGAAATTCCTAAATCTTCTAAAACCTAAACCACTTGAGTCATATTAACTAGTTCGTTTTCACAAAAAGTGTATAGTCAAAGTCAGAGACGATACAAGTCGATTGAACACAAAGGGCGAAATCTTGCGGAAAAATTTGGTTGTATATCTAGAAACAAAGAGCCAGGTTATGTGCTTTGTGATGCGCATTTTATTTGAAAATGAAATATTAAATGTTTTTTTTGTTTTCTCTGAGGTTTTACTGAAATATCAACACCACTTTGAAGTATTGTGCCGCATATACATTGTTTTTGATATATAACGTGAAAAAATTAATTGTGACAGATGGTCATCTTATGAGTTCGTGCCTTCCAACGATATGTTTTATTATTGTTTTAATAAATAAATATTTTTTATAATTATAATTATTGTTATTATTACTGTATTCATCTATTAAACTGCTGTTGATTGCCTTTCTTGTAACCAATATGTATAAAATTGGTCAAAGGCCGTGTTCATACATTGTTCTAATTAAGCAAAGCCGGTTCAATTTGACGAATGTTTTGATTTGTTTGTGTCTACTGCGTATGTTAACTTGTCGATATGCAATCGCTAATCAATAAGTGATTGGTGTTGCCGATGAGAGACGCTCGGACCAATTTTGACCAATCACAAGTGAAATTGCACGAAGGACCCACGTGCACTAGCGTGTCCGGGTTTTTGAAGCTTTTATTTTTAACAACTTCAGTCGAGTATTCTTTAGTCGAATAAATAAACGCAAAACATGGATTGCTTGTTGCAGTAAAAAAATCAAGTAGACCTATGTACGCTTTGCGGTTTTTAGACATCATCCTGTTTTAAAACAGCACAAGACTAGCAATGCATGTCCTGTGAAAATTGGGTAGCATTTCTAAATCCAAGAAATAAGTTTTTCAAATAAACTTATATAATTTCAAAAAACTCTGGGCGTTCGTTTGTGCTAGCGCTACTCCCTCCCCCTCAGTTGTGTTAACCCCTCCCTCTCCCCCTTCCCGGCTCTTAAAGCTTGCCACGAGCAAACACTGAGATGTAATTGAATCTGAAATACTTCACTAATAGAAACCTTTTTTCAGAGCATTCCAAATCATTTGAGCTTAACAAGCCGCCGAAACCAACGAAAAACGGGTAGGTAAACAGTTGAAACTGTTTTTTTCAGAAACCCTGTCGCTATTCGTACGGGACCCGTTTATGCGCCGACTTGAACTTGCTATTCATACGGGATCTCTTCTCAGTATGCGTAAATATTGAAAATTCGCAGGCTAATTCATTTGTGGCAGAGCATGTTTAATTTCGCTCCGTTTTCAGCGGTATTGGTGAATTGTCAGTTCTATCATCTTAATATTATTACGTGTTTTATCTTGATGACAAATGTGCTCCTGCAGCATCTATCAGTTCTGACAGTAAGTTGTTTTCATATTTTTTCTCACATTCGAAGGTTTTTGGTTGTTTGCCTTAGCGGTACTTGATATCCAACTTGCTAAATTAAGCACAATTAGTGTAATCAAAGTTACAAAAATTATAGGCTGAAAGTAAGACTCAGAAGAGTCCCGTATGAAAAGCAAATTCAAGTCGGCGTACGGGTCCCATACGAATAGCCACTGCCACAGAAAAGCCGTGCGTTATATTTACAATATCTCTATTAACAATGTAATAACAGATCTTATTAAAAACTGGCCATGGATCATTGCGTAATGCAATTCAAGTCTTTTTATTTGCTTAGCAATTATGGTGTATGAGCCAGTATACCATAATCTACAAATATGGTAAAATAGGCTTAAAATTAAAATGGAGCTAAAAAATTTTAAATCTAAAAATTTTTAATAAAGATTTTCATATAACAGTTATTCCACTCGTGCTTGTTGGATGTGGATTGATTAGAGCCAACTTGGTGCTACGCGACTCGTTGGCTATTTTATCATTTCATATTCAACGCGCACTCATGGAATAATTGTTAATCATACAGTTATATAAAAAATATATGAAACACTACAATAACATTTTCTCATGATTGAAAGATATAATATATTTTGAATATATGTTGTTTACCGACGAAGGAATTGAATTTCTTCATCGTGCGGGATGCGAGCTCGTATCCTTTACGATACCTGTGCAGACATCTTGACATTGAAGCTATTAGGAAGCATTCCAAATGCCTATAAAGGAAAAGTTTTAAAGAATGCCTACAACGGTCTACCTCTGTTCAAACTAAGCAAAAAAAAGATAGCTTTAAAAGATGGTTTTAAAAATTTTTCGACAATTATCAAATTTCTTTTGCCGTTGGAAAAACTCTAACTTCTGAAGTTAACATAATATACCACCTTGATACTTAACTGACACTGCTCTTCGCTTTTAGCTGTAAAAATGCGTGGCCATACCCGGATGTTAACACAACGAAACTTAAGTGCTACCCATATATGTACCGCTCAGCAGGATTCTGTCAAAACTCCCTCAAGGATGTCCTCGTGTATGCCACGCCTCGAGTAAGTGGCGTTTGTCAGATTCCTTTTTATTTTCGTTAAGTACTTTGGTTTTTCTCATAAGTATGTAAAAATGATGCTAAGCTGGTAAAGTACTTATTCCAATCTTTTATAGCTTTGGAATTTGTGCACTGTTTACGCTTAGCCTTAGGTAGTCTTAGTGCGTTTTCATTTCGCGTGTTATATAGCTATGTATCTCACTACATTTAACAATATCTTATGAGTGAATACGTTGCATAATAAACTTTTTCAAAAATATAAGAGTGTTATGCCAAACACGGATCCTGTGATACTATGAAGATTTTACAGAGAATGTATCAGTTCATTAACGGTTTTGCCACCCAGCTGTTTTGAGTATTTGAAACCGCCATACCTTTTTTGAAACTTCTTGAAAAGCACACATCTTCTGTAAATATGAGTGACATACTAAAAACTGTTCCTGTAATCTAGTGGAGATTTGACAGAGAAAGTATGGTTCATTAACGGTTTTGCCACTCAGCTGTTTTGAGTATTTTGGAACTGCCATATCTTTTTAGAAACTTCTTGAAAAGCACACATCTTCTGTAAATATGAGAGTGATATACTAAAAACTGTTCTAGTGGAGATTTTACAGAGAATGTATGGTTCATTAACGGTTTTGCCACTCAGCTGTTCTGAGTATTTTAGAACCGCCATATCTTTTTAGAAACTTGAACAGCGTTAAAGTTTTCATGTTTTTGTTAGTTCGATAAGCTTTCTAAAATTTTAGACTTAAATCTTGTTTTTCTTTGTTTGTTAACTTCCTATGCAGTTGAATGCAACTTGTAAACAATGGGGTCAGCAAAAATTCGCTAATGACAAACCGTAAAGCTACCCCAACACACCGATTTGCTGTTAGCATTTTTATGCATTAATGTTAAACATTTTTTAACAATAAGCGTTAACCTATAATTTTTATGTCATATGCACTCTGAAAAAAACTACCGCGAACTTGCGTATATGGAACTACATTCTTAACTATTACCAACAAAGCAAGAACTTGTCTTTTGTTTATGTGGAGAGTTATTAAAGGAAATTTAAGCATACCTTTTGAATTCATTTGTGAGGTTTATTTGTTTTAATAACCATCCAACTTTGTGGTTGTTAAATTGGAGTCATGTGGCGGAATCATGTTTGATTTCTGTTAAAATTTCCTTGAGGTAAAGAAACCAAAACGTTCATTTGTGAGCTATATTTATAATCTTTTTCTCACCTTAAATTTATTTAATTAATTTATATTTAATATTTAATTTATATCATCAATTTTTTATTTCACTTTTATCTGATGAAGACTGTAGTAGAACAGAATTATTAAATCAGTTTTAACGAGAAAACAGTTCCTTAAATTTATAAGCGTAACTTATATCGTTGTGACACAATGAGTTTTCAAAAAATCATCAAAATTTATAAAGTTTTGTCTTGCTCGTTGGCATATAGCGATAGCTACTAATATAATAGTTATATAACCATCCTTAAATTCAATAACTATGCATTAATACTGATGTATTATATTATGGGTGGTGATTAGCATTATAATGGGGTTAGCAATTCTTATCCTTAAAAAAATTACTTAAGTAAGCATCTTAACCACCCGTGCTTTTATGGTTTTTAAAATAGGAGCAAAAGAAAAGAGAGAACAGTCTAGCAACATTCCGTATCCAAAGTTACAACTTTCGAAGCCCTATGCCTATATTTCCCGTGATATCTCTCTCGACCCGCTGCCTCAAACTGATCAACGACTTGTACTGCCATTTCTTTTTTCCTCGATGCGACGTCTCGCTGTCAGAAGTTCTACCCCAACCTCTTTGCAAAGAAGCATGCCGAGAGCTTAAACGTCAATGTGGAAAGGAATGGATACAAGTACAGAAAGCCAACAAGGGTGTGATATGGAACGCACAATACGAAATAGCTGGCAAGCTATACAAGAGCTACACTTTGATGCGTTGCAAAGGACTACCGAAAAGGCGAGGGGGAACTGCGCCCGAGTGCTACTTTCCCAAGATGTTGTATGGTTAGTAATGTTCACTAACAAATGGATTGATTAGTTAATTTATACAGGACTCACACGGTCGTGAAAAGCCATTTTAATTGATATTGCATTTTCAAGGCATGGAAAAATGGCCAAGATTATGTGAAAATCAAAGAATTTTGATTTTCAGATATTTGAATAAAATGTTTGAATAATTGCGCGCTAGGAAAACTCCGTGGTCACTCGCACATTGCTTATGATCTGCATTCATGTAACTCTATGTTACACCGACATTCATTGTTCAGAAGATGTCTTTCAAATGTAACCCTTTCACTCCTAGCTGAATTATTATGTTCTCCCAACTTGACCTCATATATATATAGTTTTCTTTGTTTGATCAATTCTCATTTTCTCATAACCAAATTACTTACTTTGTATTTGCTATGTAAGGAGAAATTGAATCTTGACAGTTGATTGGGAGTGCACGGGTCAAATAAGAAATTGCAGTATAAAAGGAGTAGCTCCGCCCACTGACGGTAAATTTGAGTTTAATGGCGGTAAACCAACGCATACTCGTCCAAATTTCTGAAATTTGTGTAATAGTTAAGCTACAACTGTTAAAGATCTTGTTTTATGATACAAAATTTCTTTTGATGGCATTCTTTTATAATTAGATGAAAAGCCAAGTTGTTTATAGCTAAATATTGATATCTGTCTGCTCTGCTCGAGATGTTGTAAACAAATTAACCACACACCCCAATTCAACTAACCACTTCATTACCGCCACCTGCTGGTTAGTCTAGTTGGTAAGATGCCAGACTATCGTGTGGTAGGTTCGTGTTCAGTCCCCAGCCGGACCAACACTCAGGGTTTTCAAATAATTAAGGAGAAAGTGTTGCCTTTACTCTAACATCTGCAAATGGTTAGACTTTCACGTCTTGACTTCTCGGATAAAGACGTTAAACCGTAGGCTCTCGGGGAGTAAGATCCTTGTAAGGGACCTCGAGTCCTATTATCTCTACTCCTTGAAACTTCACTAGGTCCCTAAATGTTGTACAACTACAAGAACACCAACAGCTTCATTGTCGCCTTCTCTCTTCTATACTATAACTTCTCCCTGGGCAAGATCTTAAAAGGTTACTGCAGCGTTAGCTTTTCTCGCGAGAGATGTTGTCTCGACGGTGGGCGATTGACAACTGAGCTGAACGATGGTCTGATCAATTGCTTGGTTTCAGTCAATCCCCCGAGAATGTAAAACAATTGCAGATGGTGGTCAAATAATGAGATTCAAACTAGATTCTAATGAGATT
>JAOTRI020092904.1:0-15352 GCA_028564885.2 Zoanthus sanctaehelenae | reverse complement strand
AAACAGGCGTCTGTGATGTCTCCCTCTCCCGGGAAGAGCGATATATCTACAAACTCCCCTTCGTCATCGGAATCAACCTTGATGGGCTGCAGTAAGACGGAGTAAAACATTATTGGTAAATTAAGTTATGCTTTAACTAGAAAGAAGCTATACATTAAAGTTTGTCAGGCGACGAGACATTAATCATGCAGAGGGTTATTGGTACACAACTTGTTTTTAAATGAAAAGATTTGTCACTTCAACAGTACTATACATTATTCCTCTTTAAAAATGTTGCACTCCCTTAGAAGCTACAAGTAGACTTTGTTGATGAACGCGACTCTTTTGTTAACGCACATAGTAATAGTTACTAAAGCTGTTACTTATGTGCACCTTTTGCATAAGTACATTGTACATAAAACATACATTCACTTGTCGTTCCGGCTATTGCGTCATTGCCCTTGTCGAGAATGTGTAACCAACCTTCATTAACGCCATAAGTATGTTCATTGTCGCGGCTCAACTTTCAATAGCAAAATTTTGAACGTCAATGAACAACCAATAGAGCACGTCGACATTCATATGCGTCAAATGTATTTTCTTAAACGTGCAATGTAACTTCAATAACACGACTCGACAAACAATTACGTTTATTTAAAATTGTTGACTCAATAGTAAAAATTCATTAGTGCAATCAGCATAACTATTGACAATCAACAAGTTTGGACAATCGTGAGCATCAATTGAACATTCATTAACTTTCTTCGTCAGATTTTTGCGCAAATCAAAGAAACAATAAAAGAATAAGAGAAAAAATAATAGCATTCATTAAAATCGCTTAAAAAGGTTAAATAAAATAGTAAAAGGCTACAATTTGATAAAAGATTTAAAACTAACGTTTTCGACTAAAAGGCATCTGCATCTTTCATCAAATTGTAGCCTTTTACTATTTTATTTTATAATAGCATTCGTTTGTTAATGCTTTTTAATCTTCTTTTAAAGAGCGTTCTCAATTACATTTCACAGTCAACCATCTGTTTCATTTTTATTCATACAACGCGGGATATATATTTTCACAAAGCTAAAACATTGCACACTTTTGCATGCTGTTATTGTCCTATGTTACTTTTATTGCAATACTTGCAAGAGGAGAGTGTGTGCGATAATGCCTTAGAGCAACTCCTTGGAGCTTTGCTTCATCTCTGTTATTTATCTGGTAGGGTGATGTGTGCCTTTAGGGGAAGCTTTAACACACTGATTACCTGCTCCACATTGTTCCAAAATGGCAAGGTACCAAGGACTTGCAATAAGGCATTATCTCACACAACTCCTCCTTTTTCTATTTTCACATTCCTCAAAGCTACATTCAACATACGGGGTTGTTTGATTATCAAACAGCCAGCTGCAATTGGGTGATACTGGGACTTTTACAAAACATACAAGAAATATATCTCTACAAAAACAATAAAACAAAGCCCATTCAATTCCTTGATCTACTGTTTAAAATCAAGAGAAATGTCCTACAATCTGTCACTCCCCTCAGTTCACATCTTCAATTTTCTGGCTTACCTCATTATGGCCTCTAATACAGAACAATACATAGAGATCGAAGGCTTTTTTGTGCGATCGACGATTCCAACTCGAACTTGAGACAAATTCGTAGACAGAAACCTAAATCAATGTACAAATTTTAATGGAAAATTGCCTAAACCTAAGTTTATTATAGTTTCTTTACATCTGCAAGTTTTACTGAGGATTAGCAAGATGGTATAGCTGAGATGAGAAATGTTGAATTCTGTTTGCGACCGATGCATGTTGATGAAAACAAACAACTAAATCCATTCTTAGAATTAATAGGAACGATAACACCAATTTATGTTGATTTATGTCATTGCAACAAAAGAACTAGCAACCGGATTTTTGTGCATATTTCTTTGGAGTACGTAAAACAATTTGCCATAGGTTAGGTAGAAAGACTTATTTACAATGATGTTGGACTACATTTCTTAGGATAAAAAACACTTTCTAAAAACTTAAGAATGAAAACCTTTGTTTTCACAATCGTTAAAGGCAGTTGAAATCCTTATTGACATTAGGCTACAACTTCTGAAAAACAAACGTGTTTTATCTCAAATCTCATTTTACCTGGAAGACTCCATGCATTAGCAACTGCATCTCCCCGACGGCCCAGTTTAGGATTTCGCCTGCCATTTTTTTCAACTGAAGTTTGTCCATGGAATCCGACCTACCCAGGTGGCCACCGCCCCGATATTTTCTTTGCTTTGATTCAACAGCAGTATTCAGCTAGATACGAAAAACAGGACATTATTCACTTATGCCAAGCTAAATCTTTTATAAAATAACCTGAAGGCCCCTGGACCCGGCACATATCTCCGGTAACTTTCTGTAGTGTTATAAAGGGGTTGCGAGACTAACTCTTGTTGCATGGACGGGGCACTAATCCATTGCAGGTTAGCTACCGGTAAACGTCGCACTCATTTATCTACCCTAGAAAGATGGAAAGCTGAGATGGCTTAAACAGAAAAAGAAGATCGCACAAATATCCGAATCTCGGCAAACTATCCGGAAAGAACCAAGGACCTTATGGTTTGGAAAGCAGAGATCTTAACAACTGCGCAACCATGCGGAATCACTTAAGGATACAGTTTATAAACAATTTGAATTTTTTTAATGTTAGTTTTGATCTGATACGTAAAAGTATCTTGTTCAATCAAATTCAACTATTCATGTTTCCCAAACACGTTTTGATCCTCAAACTAAAACTCGACAGCTGACTCGGCGAAACAAATTAAAATTATTTGTACTTACGGCATTTATCCTGCTCAGTTGGTCTTCTATCTTTCTTTGGGCTAACTGAAGCTTTTCACGGTCGGTGTTCCATCGAGGAGTCGCCTTTCGGATTCGGCTAAGCAGTAGAGGATACCTGCACGCATTGAAAACGTTGTTTGCGAGTTGTCATAGTTTATTGGGTGTGAAACGTGGAAGATGATCGGAGCGACGAGAAAAGACGTAAGATTAATTGTATGGATAGATCGAGTACCTATAATGTTAAGATCTGGGTAATAGCAGATCATATCGGACACTTTAGCTGGAACATGAGACAAAAAGAGAAAGTTAATTGGACACGCGTCAAGAGAAACAGAAAACAATAGCGGTGCAATCTTGGACGTGGACTCCCGAAGAAAGAAAGAAGAGTGGGCTTCCAAACAATACTTGATGATAGACTACTGAAAAGAAGCAACAATGATAGGCGACAGACCTAGCTAGACTTCAGTGCTCAATATAGCAGAAGACAGGACAAAATAGTTTCGTCAGTAAAGGCTAGATGTTCTGCATGGCACAGAAAAAAACCGGTTAGTAAAAGAAACAGATAAAGACGGAGTCTGTAACAACTGGTCCAACAGTTTACAGGGGTTAAGGTTTATTTTAAGAATAAAAAAACTCAAAATAGAAGCAAAAGGTAAGAGAGTGTGCATTATATTTTAGAGAATATATCCTGTAATAGATTACAAAAAAGTAAACACATCGTCACGATTCATACTTCATAATCCGTTGAACAGGAGCAAGAAGGAACGAATTCAAATCCATTTTGCGGCATTTAGGATTTTCCCTACAAGTAACCTGAAGAAATAGAATTAAAATAAAGAAAAAACAAATATTAGTGTCACTTTTTTCCCTTAAAAAGTCTTTCATAATACAATTAGTTTCATAATTGATGTAGTAGATCTTATAGAAAAAAAAAACAAGAACAACTCAACGGAACATACTTGAATCATGAACTGAGACTTTCATTAAATCTCTTCTTAGTTTAACAAAAGAGTATATAAGTTTCATTAAAAACGGATATTAAAAAAGGGTTAAAACTTTTATATTTAACTAAAACTCATTTGGCTCTGGATTTAAAAAAAAATGAATAATATGTAGAAAAAAAAATAATAATGATAACAATAATGACATTGATAATAATATTAATAATAATAATAATAATAATAATAATGTCTAAATTCTGTACTATTAACCGTCACTTCTGCAGACGTATGTAGTAGCACACGAAACGTTAATTAAAAATATTTTCAAACTATGCGCATATTTTTAATGCTTGTCCCCGCTATTTTTCTACTATTTTTTTTTATTGAGAAGGCCAAAGGAAAAGAGTATTTCAACTTTACCAGTCTGAAGTAAACGGAGACATATCATATACCAGACACACACACATATTGACATGTATGTGCACAGATATGTCTACGAGAGCTCTACGGTTTAACATCCTTATCCGAGAAGACGCAAAAGTTCATTTGCAGAATGATTGTAAAGCAAAGGCAACACATTACGGACTGAACAAACCAGACAGCGACGTACTCATAAAAAATAAACAGATCCTATCTTTGAAAAGAAAAAATCTGACCAATTTAAACAAATGTTTGTTATCTGATTGTAAAAGGCAGAGTAATTATGTAATGCATACGTACTGCCAGTAGTACTAATGTACCATCCTTCACGCTTCACCTTTTTTTAATTAATTCATTTTTAGGGTATTTCAACATCGTTTGTTGTTTTTAATTCTTGGCTACCATGTTTCTATCGGCTAATTTTCTGCCTATATAAACTCACTGTCACTTTTGCTTTCTCTTTCTGTTTTACTCCGACGAAGGACTAACGTCCGAACCGTTACTAAACATTTTCTCTTTTTTATACGGTGAATAATTTACATGTTTACCACTAACGTACCATGTACTTTCTGCTTATTTCTCACTTTATGTTCTTAACCGGCGAATCAAGAATTTTGAATCCAACTTACATTCAGGAATATCTTCAGTAACTCATTCCTTTTTTGTAGAGATTCCAACAAAGCTGCTGCTGCATTCTATAACATCCAAAGAAAGCTCTTGTTAAACTATATTAGTATTTTTCAACATCAGGGCTATTAAGCATACTGCAATCTGATTGGCTTCCTAACCTCAGGCTATTCTTGATAGTCTGAGGTGACGAGTTTGGGAAAACAATGGCGGCTCCTTCGTGTTTTGTTGCAGTGTCAAATGACTATTTACAGGAACTTCTTGATAGTTCAATACCCGAGAAGACAACATAAGCTATACTAAGTATCGAGCGAAAATATGCAATGGTAAGATACAAGCATTAGAAAACAGACATATTACTACTTTTTCACAGATTTTTTACGGACACAAACGAAACTTGCAAACTGAAAAATTAACTCGTTTAGCATCTCCAAATTAGCATGTATTTATATTTAATTTTGGCTTAATACGTTGGAAAAAACTAAAACAATTAGACCTCTCGGCCTTATGGACTACGAGGCAATAGCCTATTCGGCCTTCGGCCTCTTGGGCTATTTCCTCGTAGTCCATGCAGCCTCGAGGTCTAATTGTCAACTTAGCGCATAAATGCATTGAAAAATTGCTGAAACTTATGGGCCTTTTTACAACGTGACATGATTTTTCAGTTATGATTTGGCAAGGGATAAAATACCCTTAGAATGAGAAACTGTTTTGCAGCATGCTGTATAGCTCAATTTTACTTATCGGGAATCTGTCGAATATATTGCATGGCTGTGGACACAATAAATTCTGTCAGCTTTTTTAATCTAAATGTTATTAAACAGTCAAACACTGTCTTGCTTGGCTTTTAGGTTGTCTAAAAAGGTTTTATAAATAATAAGCAAGTATATTACCTGTTTCGAGCAGTAAATCTCATACGCTTGGAAGAATTCTACGCTGTTTAAAAATGCTTTTCCGACATTCAACTCAGCAAATTCCTGTTTTAGGATGAAAAATGTATAAACGTTCATTATGGCTTATAGTGAATCTTTTAATTCTAAATTAATAGAGCGTAAGCTACAACATTTATCTAAGAAAATTTGAGTAAGGATACAGGACCGCAGGCAACATATTTTTTGGACCAACTCTCCCGGATATGATGTCATTTTATCACAAAGTTTTGTGTATTATTGCTGAGCTGACAAATTAGATTTTATTTTTATTTATCACTGAGGCCTTTACGGCCGATGGGGATGGGGTCGGATAGGTTGCATGCCTTTGGAAGCTAAGTGAACACAACCAATAATCTTGGGGGTCCTGTGGTACACAAGGGTAATTATTTGTATTTTCTGCGCCATCTTGAATAAATTATCTCGTTTTGTCAGGTCACATGCACAAATGGCGAGTAGTTTTACTTGACGCTGATTTTAAAATTTTCTATCATTTGAAATGTCGCTTTTTGAAAGTATAACAAAATTGTTGTATGTTTAATTTCGCAACCGTTCAGATTACAGTCTGTCCCGAGATTCTCCTCCAAGCGTGAACATTGAGATGTTTTCCATTGCAACCAATTTGTTCTTCGTATAAAACTGATTTTTGGAGTTAAAAAGAAAAATGTAGGTTGACAATAAAACAATATAAGTAATATTTTAATCACTTATAAACTTCAACAATACCTCGTCTCCCTTTGCAACTGATTCTTCAAGACCCTTTTGCAGTCTTGCACTAAACTTGCCATTGACTTCCAACAACTCCTGTGGATCAGAAGAAAAACATCAATAGATTTTACAGCGATCTACTTAGTGTAATTTATCAATTACCAGCTCACAGTGATATTCACTCTAGTTCCTCCAGCGCCTCAGAATGTCATTTAGCAATAAAATTTATAGTTTTTCCAGTTTATATCAGAAGTTAGCTTTTGCATGTAGTCAGTAACAATGGCAAAAACAAAAGTCGTTGCGTCTCGATATTATTCAAAAGTAGTTGGATTCCGTTTGGGAGACATTCAGGATACTTGTTAATGAAAACAAACAACAGGCTTCATTAAGTATATATATATAAATCGTACATCCTGTGCCCAAATTCAGGAGCTCCCATAATACCATTATGGTGGTAACCGGAGGGCACATTCTATATACTTTGTTTTTGTAGATTTATGTATGTATTTATATATAAATCTGATAATAATGTGTTGAAAAAATTTTCGAGAGCGCTCAACTTTTCAGGAGCGGTAATACAATAAATTAAATTTATTCAGGCTTCAGAAGAAATTCATCGCTGTATTGCTACAGATCTGTTTCGTATGGTTGTGAAACATCCACACTCATCAGACAATTTAAGCTTAATTATAAATTACCTGATTGCAATTTAAGCTTAAATTGCCTTTGTAACGAAAAAAAATTGATAATGAAAATTTGACTTGCATTATTTTATATTACATGAACTTCTTACCTGAAGGTTTAAAAATATAGCGGCCAAGTGTTCGGGGCTTAAAATGCTTCCTGATTGCATAGGAAGATAGAATTCCTAAGGAAGTCAGAACAAAGAATAAATCTATATATCATGTTTTGATTCTGCAGTTGAATTGTTTCGAGCTGCCAGTCATTAAGGGGGAAATATTAATTAGAACTGCCTGGAGACCATAAGTAGGAGCGAGCAACCCCCATAACAGACCTATGTCACGGCGTTTTCATGAACTGGTATATTTTTTAGGTCGCTTTTTAGCAAAAAATTTCAATAGAAGTTTCAGTCCCCGAGGAATCAGACAATTCATACAAATTAACAGTGTTTTATTGATCAAGTTTGGACGCATGTCATTGTTTTGAATTTGCAATAACTGAACAAAAAATAAGTCGGTTCGTAAAAACGCCGTGACACTAGAACATTGAAGTTGCTCGCTCTTACTTATGAGCTCCTAAGAACTTCCTGTGAAATTTTTTTTCAAAAAAAGAAAAGCCACATACAAAACAACATCAAGGTGAGTCAGATTGCCATAGTGGCCTTCAGTCCGCACCTCCCATCTCTACTACCCGGGATCGAGTCCTGGGCTCAGCATCACAATCTGATGCCGAGAGTTCATTTCTGCCGGATACACCGGTTCCCTCTGCAAATTCCACTTTAACGCCAAGACTAGGGTGTTTTAAAATCTTTTGCTCAAAAGCACTTAAAAAATTGATATATTTAATGTAACTTTAAAGTTACGCGCGCGATCACTTTCAAGCATTTATAGTTATTAAGTTATTTTTGGTACCTTGGATATTAGTTTTTGAAAAACAAACAAACACCAAGTTGCTGTAATAAAGAAGAATTTTTATTGTTGTTGTTAATTCAATTTTCATTATTTGGAAGATCCATATTTAGAATAGTTATAGTAAATATAGGGTCCAAGAAAAAGATAGCTTGAGGATTGTAAAAATAAAACAAGGAAGTTGACAGTAAAAACGTTAGTGCTTATTCTATTGGTTTTAGCGATAAAGATTTAATGTGGCAAAAGGTCTAGGAAGAAAAACATAGAAAAGTATAGTTGATTAAGTCAGTAAATATATATGTGAGTAGCTATAAAAAAAGATCTTTGGAAATATAGGAAGATTAGAAAGTAAGAAAAATTAGGCAGGTACAAATAGAATACGTTGTTCAACATATATCAATGTATGTTGTTCAGTAGTATGAAAACAAGAATAAATTTTTATTATTTTTTATTATTGCTGAACAAAGTCGATTTCGTGGGCTGGCTAGCGATGTGGAACAAAATGAATAAGCACGAAACAACAATTCTGCCGGTATACATTTATAAAATATAAATGAAAAAGAGAATAGCCAATACAACGTAGATTTTAAAGTTTTTAAATTTTATAAAACGATATTTCGGCTAGCCTTCATCAGGTATGGTATGGATTAACAATGGTTTCATTTATGTATAAAATTGAACGGAAATTACAAAACAGGAATTAATAATACAACGGAAGTTCCAGAATACGAAAATAAATAAATAAATAAACTAATTTAAATATAATAAAAATTGATGACAGAGAAAAAGAAAATGACCTCAGAAAATAAAATTTTAAAAATGATAATAATATTAATATTAATAAGGATAAATATAATAAATATTACTTTATTAGTAAGTTTCGTAGCGTTTATTAAGGCCGTTACTCGTTAGGTTCTAAAGTATTATCTTTTGTTATGAAGGCTAGCGATGTCGGATTTGTGCGCCTTGGGTCGAGCGCTCACGGCCATGTCAGCGGTTTACTAAAAGAAAACATGCAAAGTATACGCATGCGGTCGAAATACAGGCAATTTTTTTAAAAATGAATATTGGGGGTTATTGCGATTGTTCGAGTTAACTCGCTTCGTATCCGTGTCAAATCAATATGAGACGCGTTTTTAGTACTTTGTTACCACTTCAAAATGGGATCATTTTTCCTTACAATTATCTCCAGGCAAAGATGAGTTTGGAACGTTTTGACATGTTGAATGTGACTTTATTTACTCGAGGAAGTATTCATGATTAAGGTCGCTTTAGCAACATTTCTAGAGGAAAAAATGTCCTTTTACGAGTCTTTCAGCTTTCTTATGTGCGACTTTGTGTGATATTTCGACGTGGACAACAGAGACCGTGAATCGTGCTTTAATCGAAAGAGATTTTATGTTCTTGAAAGCAGAGTCGATTTCTCGGAATTATCTGCCAGATCGAGTCCTTTGGTCTACGATGACACGGAATAAATCGCCCGACGTGGCAAGTAAACGATAGTTTCTTTTATTGCCATTTTATGTTGAGTTCATGTTTATAAACTGAAACATTGGAATTATTCTTGTAAATAAATTGTATAGACAATATATTCGTTCTACTGCTGATTCATGTTTTGTGTGTGTCCGTTTTTGATTTATTTTTGTTTATTAATTTTACTTGAAATGAATAAGTAAGTGATCCATGTAGTAGGCATTGGCTATGAACAGCGACTCTTTGATTCTCTTTATTCATACAAATTATAGTTTCATTTATTACCATTTCATGTTGAGTTTATCTTTATAAACATTTGAATTGTTCTTGTAAATAAATTGTATATATATTCGTTCTAATGATGATTTCATATTTTGTGAATGTCCGTTTTTATTTATTTTTGTTTATTAAATTTGAACTCAACTTTTACTTGAAATAAATAAATAAATGATCCATGCGGTAGGATTGGCTATTGTTGATAATTGGACGTTGTTGATAATTTTATCCGTTCAAAAACATTTTGCAGTTCGGATATCGCAGCACTTCACTTTCGATTGAAACTGCTAGTAAATAAACATTTTTCGCGCGCTTTTTAAAAGACGTGAGCGCGCGTCTATAACTCCATAAGCTCATAAAGTTGCCATTTCTAGCAAGGGGGAAGTTACTGTACGCTATTTTTTTCGATATAAACTCCATCTATTTTAACTTTCAAATTTTTTTCTCACGGAAGACGAAATATAAGACGAAGACTTACATGATTTCTCATTTCTAGTTTAATTTTAAGAAAATTCAGATTATGAAGCCAACGAAAAGGTGAGGTTTGCATCTCTCACGGACGCGGAAATAGAAAACGTTTTAGAGAACCTCCACTCGGTCAAAACTAAGAACACAATGTGGGAATTAAAACATTTAAATGTACGTCTATAAGCTTACGCATGAATTATTTCTTAAATAAAACTGATGAATCTTTTCCTTAAAATTCAAGGGATTTTCCAAAACTATACGAAGATTATCTGTTATTCCAAGAATTCTAAGACCATTAAGTACTACACATACCAATCTGTCCTCCATCTTCGGCACTGTCTTACCTTGAACATTTGTCCCACACATAAACAAGGACTCCTTCGTCAGTAACAGTGCTGAGAGAGATAGCTTCTTCTACTGATCTATTTGGACTCTTCAGTAGCTTAGGACTTCCCCAAAATTCAACGGCCAAATCCCTTCCAGGAAAATTAAACAGTGTTCGTGAATCTTGCACTGGTTTAAGCTCCTGTTTTATGGTTTCCTCGATGTTCTTTATGGCATCCACGGTTGCACCCACAAGACTCCATTTACATGTTCGCACTGGCTGTCCTTTCTGTACTTTGATAGTAAAGGACGTCGTTGCAGAAACATCAGATACCGATACGTAATAATGGCCTTCTTTAAGAAATGTTATTGCTCCAGAATACTTGTCATCTCCTTGTTTAGAGGTCTTTCCTTTTACGTGTAGCTTTTCCTCCCCGATAAACCAAGCTTCCACTCTAAAAACCTGAAAAAGGTTGATGTTTCACACTACATTGAATAGAAATGTTGAATGTTTACTATTCAGGACCCGTTTTCAAATTTTGGATTTAACAAGTTTCTTTATTGGTAAAACCGAGCAAAATTTTGTAAGCTTCGCAAACCTTTACATTTAAAAAAAATGGGTCTCTTAATCTCGTCTTAATCGGAGTTTTTTGGAACCGGGCCCAGGTTGTCACCTTTGTTTTTTTTTCTGGAGCTCTAACAGAGGGAAAAGAAAACTTTGCATGGATCTTGTGGAGGATAAAATTCTTCAAAAATAAGTTACCTCATTATCAGTTGATATTTTGTTTCAGTTCTCGCGCTGACTATGAGACCTAGAGGATCAGAGAGTTCCTGCTGACGGACGTGGAAAACTACTGAATTAAAGCGACGTCCACATAGTAACAAGCAGATCTGTGCAAAGTAGGAAACCTGTGCTACTCAAGGTTAGTGTATCTGTTATACAGGGTTCTATCTAGGGTATTTGAGGGGTAGAAGCTTCCCCCCAAAATGCCCAGCTTCCCGCTCAAAAAAATATTTTTATCATTACAGTATATAAGTAACTACATCGGAAAAATCATCCAGATGCCTTCGGCCACTCGGGACTTCTTCCCCAAACGATAAATCCTAGATAGAACCCTGTTATAGTAGTGCTTCTAGAGTGTCTTGTTTTGTATAAACCTGTTTTAATCTTTACCGCACCAATCGTTTGGACAGAAGGACTCAGAACAATACAACATACGTGCCCGGTAAGCACAAGGTAAATAAATGATTAAAGATAAAATCAAGGTAAGAAAGAGAGTAGGAATGGGAAAGAATGGGAGAAAAAAAGTGAGAGGCAGGAAGAATGGAGAAAAGGAAACGTAAGTAGGAAAGAAACTGAGGGAACAAATGAACAATGAAACGGAAAAGGTACAACAAATAGAATATAGAAGGTTAGAGAAAGGAAGAAAGAAAGAGACAGAGAATAAGAGAAAAGAGAAAGAGAACAAAAGAGAAAGAAAAAAATGAAACAGAAATGAAACAGAAAAAATTTAAACAGAGAGAAAAAAGAAACGAATATTTATTACCGTTTCATTTTCTGAGTTAACGTTAAAGTTAGATCTTCTTCTTCTAGGTACAATTTGAAAAGTGAATAACCGCCCGGTGACTGCAATTTGCTTGTCTTGGTCGTGCTCATCGAATTTGAGTTCGTAGTCAACTAAGCTGCTGGTCGCTAGTGGCTTCCTTTCTATCGTTACATTGCTTTTAACAGCTTCATTCGAGTTTTGAACAACACAGCGTCTCATTTTCAGCTTTTCTTCCCTTGGTAAATCCAACTGGCCCCAGAAAAACACCTTTTAAAAAAAGAGGATACAGGAAAATGAAATATACCAAGGAAGCTTGCAGCTCTGATGACATGTAGAGTTAAATTATAGCTCATCTCTGCTACATGGAGTATTCACAAGTTTTAGAACTGACGAGTGCTGTAACGAGAAAACTTGTTTTATAGAACCTTTTTATGTGTAATTTGGAGTGTGAACGGTTTGGAACAAAGAGTTTTATATCTTTACAATTTTAAATAAGAGTTTTAGCAAAACCTTTATGGTATCTTAAATGATTTTTCCGGAAAAATCTCTTACTATGTTCACCATCAAACAATCTTGAAAAAGTTCATATTTAAAACCTATTTCTCATATTAATATTGTAATTACCAGGAAGAGTATACTTTAATGTACCAAAAACTTAGTCTCACTTAAATGAAAGCAGTGCACGTGATTGCACCTGCCTCTTTGCTGCTTCAAACCTTGATGGTATATACCATCTGTAACAGTTTCAAAAATAGCTGATAACATCTGTATGCTTAATAAACTTTTTATAAAAAGGCTCAATTTTATTTCCGTAGTAGCAGATTTAGATTTTCAGTTTGGTGTTGTTATCGTTGGGCCCAAGTCACAGATGTGGCAGTCTTAAAAGTAGCTGGTAAAAAGGCTCAGAACCAGATTCTGATCAAGTTTGGTGGGCAATCAAACTCAGACGAGTGCGGATCTTGGTCTCCGTTAATCTGAAATTGTGTTTTTTCCAAAAGTAATTTTGCTCCCTCAGACGGTTTCGGACAACGACTGCTGGTAAGTTGTAAGTATTTTATTGTAAGATCTCAAATGTTTCGGATTGAATTGGGGTTGAAGCATGAAATCTTTAAGTTACTTTTTAACCGTTTTTCTAGAGCGTCAAAAATTTGCAAATGATAACACTCATTCAAAAATAATAAATAATGCATGATTTCGTTATTATTCCCTTGAGTGCCATGCATGTCAAAATAAAAAAATCCATCTGTACCCAATCATAGTTAGGAAAGCTGCCCAATGACTATGACCTGCAGGTAATTGCTGTGGTCATATGACCCCCACCAATAAAGAGTCTATATATTTACATAAGGGCGTAATCACTTCATGACGTCATTGGTAATAAGCCTGTTGCCAACTTGATCTAAAAAATGCATATTACGTACTTTGCCTTCTGTTGTTATTACGCATGTGCTGGCCCAGCCACAGAACAATGACTGTATCTTGATGTACTGACATATTGGCACCAACTCAAACTGAGCTCTAGACACAAACACAATTGTTACAAAAAAAACTTCATACTTAAATCTTATCACAGTAAGGCATTCTTCAAACGTGAACAAACAATCGGTGGTATAATAATTCAAAAAAATATTTAATGAACTGTGAACTGTTATTCTATGAACTAATTACTGTTTTTGTAATTGTATTCTTTATTTGGTCTACCTGTAGCAGACAGCAGGCTCAGGTCAGCGTCAATTGTATTATATGTTAAAACGCGTCATTTTGTGTAATAGTGTAATAGAAACATAGCAATCTTTGTAGTTTGCTATATTTCCAGTCAATGTAGAATTTCTAAGCAACTTTCATTTGATTACTGCCTAAAACGCCTTGGCCAAATCCCTTCTCTTTTGCAATCGACCGAGAGAAGCCCAAGTTTTGCTTGAATCGGTTATCATTTCAATTTGGTCTGATTCAAATGATTTTACAACAACATTATTGAGTAATTCTTACCCAAAACATGGAAGAGAAAGAGTACAGTTTTAAGCTTTCACGTTTAAATCAGGTAATCATTTCATCATTTGTTCTTTGTTGTCCGCGAGCTTGAAGAACTTGATTACAATGACCACTATTATAAAAAACAAACAACTAACTAATATTTAGTGACAACTCCCTAAAAGGAGTTCTTCATTGTCATGTTAAAATCTCTCTCTCTCTCTCAGTTTTTGAATCGCAACTGGTAGGAGGTAAAATAGTTGGCTATTTGCTTAGAATGGTGAATTTCTTCCTGGGATCACCAAGGACAAATTTTTTTAGTGGACTGAATATAGGATTTGAACCCAGGTCTTCCGCATTAAAGTGCCGAGATTCGAATATTTGTGTGACTTTCTTTTCCGCCTAGGCCAACTCGGCATTCCATCCTTCCGGGGTTGGTAAATGAGTAGCAGCAACTCCAGGGAGCTAACCTGCAATGGATTAGACTCCCATCCAGGGGGAGTAAAGGACTCTCGCCCGCTTAACACTACGGAATCCGGAGATAAGCGCCGGCCCCATGGGCCACTAGGCTTGTAAAACGATTCTGTTGTTTCGCATTAAAATCCTTAACTTTGACCATTAAGTCTTCCAAACAAGGCTTTTAGTCTTGGCTTCATTATTTACTGATCTGCGGCGGACTAACGTATCTACAAGTTTTGAACAAAAAGAATCGCTAATTTCTCGAATTACCACCATTTAAATAATTTACATGCAATTTCACCTGTCTTCAAGCATTCCAAAACCCAGTTGTCCGTTGTTTCCACGTCCTCTCGTGAACAACAAACCCTCGTCACAGAGAGCAGCCATATGCTGACTTCCACACGCAATCTGGGTCTGAAGTGACAGGGAAATGAAACGTAAGGTTATGATAACATATGTGAATGTGTGGTTGGAGAAGTTGATAAAATCTCCACCTTCCTGACTCTTTAACATAAAATTACAAATCACAGAATAATTCATCACAGAAAAAAAGCGCGCTGACGATTTAGTCATAGGGACTTCATAAGTATCTCACGTAATAAAATTATTATTTTTTTACAAAATATTTAAATTACTATCTGATATAAAACAAACACTGACGATAAAATATGACGTTTCGACAACATCAAGTTGTCATTATCATACACAGACTTAGAAGGGCGAAGCGAAATATTTTCTATGTACATAATTATGAAAAGCAAAACAAAAGAAAAAACAAACAAAAACAAACAAAAGAAACGAAAACAATAACA